>JAGFPH010001417.1:176410-212344 GCA_018207615.1 Philaenus spumarius
AATTTGTGTAGCCTATCTTTTTTATTGTTGAAAATATAGCAAATATGAGCACAACAAACACTCTTAAAATGGGTTTCTTAACTCTAACTCTTTATACTTGTAACTTGTAAATATGGCTAAAATCTATGTTATTATTACCAGCCTACCAGAAATTAAATATAGGTCACATATTAGTTGATTTAATTTATAATGAGTCTTATGATATTGACATAAGATTATTTATTTAAATACATTTTATTTTTAGAGTAATAATGGAAGTGGACAGTCTTCAGGCTCATCGTCTCAGCAAGTTCAAGATCACCCTCAAGCATCTGGCGAGGGGGCTAATCAGGAATGGGATGATGAAGAAGAGTTGAAGTATGGAGCTGCTCATGTTATAAAACTTTTTGTACCAGTGTCTCTGTGTATGCTCGTTGTTGTTGCCACTATGAACACTGTCAATTTTTACAAAATCAAGGATGTCTATTTGTAAGTTATACAAGTATTTTTGTTGTATTTAACTTAACTGAAATCAGACAAACAAATAGCATTTAAATTTGGTCTTCACCATTGTTATATACTGCCCAAGAGGTGTAAAATGTTTGAAAGCTTGAAATCTTTTGTAGGAAATTTTTGTACCTCTTAAACATTCTAGCTCTCAACAAATTTTATGTAACAACATGTTTTACACACAAATGGTCTTACATATAAAAAAATCCCATTAATGAAAGGAAACCGCTGTTGGAAAATTTAGAGAATAGTTGTTTATGCAAATAAATACAAAACCTAATATTTTAACCACCATATTTAAGCATACACTCTAGCTCTGTGATTTCCGTAAATTAGGATTAACGTGCATAAAGGTATTTTAAATATTTAGATGTAGCCTATTTGTAGGCAGAAATGGATTCTAATTTTTGTAATTTTATAATTTTAAGATCTTAAATTTGTAGCAGTGATTGCCTATCACAATGGATTTTATATTAGGCAAAAGTTAGGACTTCATAAATTTAAATCATAATTAATTTCCAAGATTAAAATTGAATCGAAGGAGATTTTCAATTTTTATTAATGTTTATGCCAGAGATGATTATGGTACTTATTCTACTTATAAACGCCTTCAATGACAACATGCATAATCAGTTTGTACTTAATACATCAGAATCTATATTAAACTATAAAATTTTATTGGTCACAAATATACTAAGACAGAAATTTAAATTTATATATATGGCAACTCAGATTGAAATGCAAGCTTATTCAGATTTTACATAATATGTATTTTAATTGTGTTTTTGAGAATGATATAGGCCTAAACTTTTATGAAGCATTTTTATTTCAATGAGTTTAAACATTTTCTTTTTTGCAGAGTATATACTCCTTTTCATGAAGATGCCCCAGAAACAGGAACTAAAATATGGAATGCTGTAGCTAATGCTCTTATTTTAATGGTGGTTATTGTAATCATGACCGTAGTTCTTATATTGCTGTATAAACATCGGTGTTACAAGGTAAAACAAAATTCTATTAACTTAAACTATTATATCAATATCGAGTAAAATTATAGTTGATTTTTCCTGGTATCCTGAATTGCTGCATGGTTAATGAATTATAGACAAATTTTAATGTCTCAATATCATCTATAAATATCTAATCTATTATAAGAGTTTCTCTGTGCCGGAAAGAAGACAACGCCTAAGTTGGCATGGATTTTTTTAGATGCCGGACAGTGTAGACGTTTTTGTACGTGTGGGTGTAAAAGTGAAAAGTGCATGCCACAAGGCTTCAAACTCCATCCAAATGATAACTACTGTCTTTCAATTAATATATATTATGTGAACAATTATGCATTTTTTTAACAATGCCACTACTAAAATATAATAGTAAAATATAATAGAATGGCTGAATAGCCGAAACGGCTGTCGTTGGACGTTCAAAATTGGATGGTAAGTTCAACAAGTTTACTTAATAGACAATAGTCGGTATGGCGAACATAAACAATAATAAAATATAATGTTTGAACTAAACAGGCAACTTTTTAATGACTAGGCCTATGTATGTCTACACAATAAAAATATAATTTATAACTATCTAACGCCTGAGTACTTTGACATTGAACTAGATTTTATGTTATAAAATCAGATCCTACTAAATGTTTTTTTGTTTTGTTATTTGTGTTAGACATTTTGGCAACTACTTTTAAATTTGAATATTGATCATTGTGAATTAAAATACAGTAGAACCCCGATTATCCACGAGTGGATTACCCGCGTTGCGGCTTAACCGCGATCGCCAAAAAATACCGCAATCACAAAAAAAATACAAATTAAATACGTAAAATAACCCAAATGCGATACTACGGCGAACGAAGTTTAGCGAGTGAAGGCCCATTATCTCGCACGCAGACTGTAGCGCCACCTCAAAGACAATACAGTAAGCAGAAAAATCAAATAACCTTCATAACGGGACTATTCTCACCCCCACGCCCAACAAAAACAATAGTAACAACTCGCTATTTCTCCCTCCACGCAGTCGTCAATGTCACTAAATCAGTGTTAAGAAAAATTCGTTCAGCCATTGTAAGAAAGGAGTCAAATGCAAAGAAACAAAAAGAGATTGATATTGAAAGTGCATTTTGATAACAGTAGTACTGTAGTAGTTATGTACTGGACTGTGTTTGTTTTGTTTTTGTTCTTTGTAAATACAATGTAAAAAGTGTGTGTGAAACTGTGTAATTTTTCCAACATATAAAGGTAGGTACGTAATACTGTACATATTTAAATTAATTGTTACTATCTGAACCTTTTGTAAAGATTAATTAAGCATTTATTTTAGTTTTACGGTCATTTTGAACTATTTCTAGGGCATTTTAGGTTAGTTTCGGATTATCCGCGATTTCGATTATACACGGAAGTTCAGCCACCCATTATCGCGGATAATCGGGAGTCTACTGTACTTTGATTATTCCAAAGTACTCATCCCAGAGGTAAAAAAATAAATTAAATAATAACAATGAGAGGAACTTTGGATAATAATTCATTCTTTCAAAATAATATAAATAATTAAGTACCAATATTGAGTAATATGAAAATTTGTTATTGAATAAATCTTTTAATCTGTATATGTTTTGTTTAATATGTTGCTCACTTGATATTGATAGTTAGTCTTAGTGCTCTATCCATTCAAGGACTGAAATATTTATAAAATAAAATAAGGATAAATATTTATCCTTTGATGAGCTTTACCAATTTATTATAACAAATTAACTAATCACTTGTAAAGTAGCTATTTTTTGTGTCTACCTAACAGAAATTATTTATATTTAGCTCTACAACGTAAAAGTATATGATTACTATAGAGGCACCATCAATATTCTTTACAATTACTCTTAAGTTCTATATTGAAGAGCAAACGTTTTGCATTTCGGTTATTTGCGTCTTTGGTGTAACATATTGTTTGTAAAAAATATTTTAGGTAAAATGTACTCAAACAAACTAGCGGAAATAGAGAGTTTTGCACTAACTGGCGCATAGCCGATCATAGTATCATCGGCGCATAGCCGATCATAGTATCATCGGCGCATAGCCGATCATACTAAATGGGAAAAGTAGATTAACTTGGACGAAACTTGGCTATATGTTTTTGAGTCAGTGAACTCTCATTATTTACCAGATGTTTCTTTCATTCATTTATTCAAATTTGCATGTGAAGCCGCATTGCTGCTAGTACAGTAATCAATAGAATTTGATCAAAATTAACATATTCCTACTCAGTCCATCATAGCAGAGTGTTAACAGCCAGTCCTTACCACATGTGATAGAAATAGTATAACTTTTCAGTTACTATTTCTTCATCAGCATTTAATTCAGCTTCCATAATCTATCTTCTTAAATCATCAACTACCATTTCAGATTCATTCAGTAGAGGTTGAGAAGAGAGCCCCTTCACTTCAGGCACAGTGGTGTTCTGCGATCGGTGTTGCCAGTTAGAAGAAGCGAGTTATTTTGCAAAGTATTTTCCCAAGATCTTACAGTTTTTAATTGCTTGACTTGACACCAAACTTATGGGCGTTGAGCTCAGTTCCTTTATTCAACAATGACATTTAACACATATCAACAAATACTGTAAACATAAGTAAATTCAAACATTAGTTTGAAAATTGTCAATAATGCATGTTACAAATTAAGATACAGCACTTGAATTAGAACAATGGCAACGTAAGAATTGCATAGGATCAAGGGAGTTCTTATTTGACTGAAAAACTAAGATAAGGATAGCCAATTCAAGTGTAGAAAAGGGTGTTTTGGACTATAGACCGAAATAAGTTGTCACCATGCCTGCAGTTATTACACAGCAAATGTTTAACAATAGAAAGTTACATCTGCAGTAATGCTGGTAAAATACTAAATACACCTCCTGCCATTTTGAGTGAGTTAAATCCAGTTTTGCTATGCATCAGATTTTCAGGCTTCTATTCTTCAAAATTAAATTATTTGCCAAACAACTTTCATCAACTTCCATAACCTCCACAAATCAGATCAAAAGACTTTTTGTTTTAAATAACATGTTTTAATTTAGTTCCACATTTGTTAATCATTTCAATCATTCAATAATCAATCATACTTCATTAGCCTAAGCATAGACTAAGAAATCATTATGTAACATTGTTTGATAGATAATGTATTATATTTGTTTTATTGGATCACAATAATAACTTGAAAAGACATTACAACCAGTTAGCAGGCAAAAAAAATTTCAACCCGAGATCTTCTAATATTCAGTTGTACTAATTGTTTATTATTAATTAATAAACCATTTGTAATCCCATTCCACAGTGTATTTCTGCTTGTTTTATAATCAACGTTAAACCAGAGATTGATTACATTACTCTTTAAAAATGTTATCATTATACTAGTGATTTAAAATACAAGGTATGACTGTAATATAAGAGAACCTGTCTTAAAGAAAATCATAGTTTTCAGCTATGTTAATTATTTATTGGTACCGTATTGTGTTATTTCCTACACCAAGGTAAACCTAATGCTTAAATCCTTATATTTTTCAGATCATCCACGCATGGTTAATTCTGTCTTCATTAATGTTACTTTCAATTTTCTCTTATTTATATCTTACGTAAGTATACCGGTAATTTGTTTTCTAATAGGCTATTTTATAATAAGTGATTGCAAATAAGGGTGTTGCAGCAAGGCAAAAAGAAAAATGTATAAAATAAGACTTAATGAGGAATTATTTTAATGTTAAATTACAGATTGCAAAAAAACAACACAGTTGTGTAGACACAGGTGACTAACCTCTACTTTCAGCCAATGCGAGGACTATAAAAGCTATAGTCCTATGACTACAGATCTTTAATATGCAGAACCAGCTATGACGTAATACAAGTGTTGCATGATCTCGTATGACTTATAATTAATGTGACTACCCATTAAAATGTGGGTCCCAATTTGAATAAGCAGACAAACTTAACTGCCAATTAATTAATTTGTAATGACTTTAAAAACATATATATATATATTTGTAATTTTAAAGTAAAAACAGTCAACTTACATAATACATAAAACAAATATTTCCTGTCCTTTTGGTTATGACACTTAATTTTTAACCAATCTCTCCAATGTCATAGTTCAGTAAGTGTACACCCCTTATAAGAACGTTTTCTTAAAATATAACTTAAAACAACATTCTCCAATTAATCACTCTTAATGGATGCTTATTAAATTAACCAAATCGCTTCTGCGATATACAGTTTATCAATATGGCTTTAACACTAACAACATTCGAGCTCAATATCTTACTCGTACTGAGTCCAGCTTAGAACTAACTTTTTAAGTAACTACAAAATCACCCCTGTGATGATTATTTTTTATTATGATACTCCCATAATGTCTACACTTTAAAATAACAACGTTATATAGACTTACTCTGAATAGAAGTATAGAGTCTTACTTACTCCGAATCTGATGGTAAACTAACTAACCTTCCTTCTTCTTTGAAGGAAAATGGAAGACGTATTGACATCATTTTTTTCTATTTTTAACCAAGAAAACCAGTTGATATTAGTTCACACTCTCTGTTTAATACTCCTGTTTAAATTTGTACGCACTTTCTCGATTCCTATCATCACTCATTTATAAAACATTTTTCTTTATCTCTAACTAATATTAACAAATATTTAAATAAGTATAAATTACCTGTACACTGTCTATCCAATCCTTGATATATTGTTGTGACGACCACAGTTTCGGGGTTACCCGATCACATAAATCACACATAAAAATATGTGTTAATTATTTTTTCTCTCATATTTTTTATCAATGTACATACTTTTATAACAATTACATTAAGTATTTACCAATTATGCCCTCGGGGTCGGGTGTCTCGTGCTAGCTTTTGATTAAATGGTTGATTTATATTTATCAATGTTTTATTTTCGTCAAACTAACTTTACATGTTTTTACTAAATAAAGAAAATAACCTATCATAGAATTCTTTTTTTTTATCTTCAACAAAGCCAAACTAAAGAAAGCGAGAGAAAAATAATTTAAAACAAATATTTTTATGTGTGATTTATGTGACCGGAAGATGAGGTAACCTCAAAAACGCGGTCGTCACAACAATATAATCAAGGATTGGATAGACAGTGTACAGGTAATTTATATTTATTTCAATATTTGTTATCATTTCTAATCCGGGAGCTTACATAATAAAAATAACTAATATTACCTGTTGTGTTTGATATAATTTTTAAAACAATAATTTTAATTAATTACTGTAATTACATATTTATTTATTTAGTTGAAATAAATTAAATTTATTTACATACCTATGCAATCATATATGTCACAGCGTGTAAATTTCAAACTTTAATGTTTAAAAGAGTTTGGTAGGATTATTGTCTAACATTTGAATTAAAGACATAAAAAAAAATAGAAAGCATTTTGATTTAGTTTTCTTCCTGTCTAGTAAGTCTTTTGCTCAACCTTGTTAGTCTTTGTCACTAACCAAAACGATACAAAGAGAAGCTGTAGTATTTACCAAAGGTAACAGGGGAAACTCTTATTAAAAAGTTTTAATTCAAACAAGTAAAATATTAAAGAATCCTAGGCTCCTAGGTTGTCTCCGGTAAAACTTTGTATCAAAACAAGAACCAATTATTTTTTAGAAAAGACATAATATGGAACAGAATTAATATGTTTTTAATCAAATCGAAGCTAATATGCAAACATGATTAAGATTTTAAAAGGATATATATTTTAAATTATATTCTTACAAATTCAAGTTTTGATATATTGAGACATAATGTATTTTAGTTGTCATACACTAATCATTAATTGGCCAAATATCATTCGCTCGCAGGGAAGGGGGGAGGATATTTATATATTTGTTCATTGACCACACAAGTGAGGAAGCATGTTTTACACAATATATAAAGTTTCCCTGTTTAACACTTTGAACCCTGTACCCTTAACACATTGTCATGCATAGCTACCTAGGGGTTTTGGTAATATTTTTAAAAAAAATCTCTGTTACTTGCCTTATTTAAAAGTATAACATATTATGTATCATTTTAAAGGCAAAATAATGAGCTTTAAGAAAATTTATATACTTCAAAGGTTTATTAAAAAAACAATTTTTAACATACCACGTTTTTAGAACAAACTAAAAAGTATAAAATAATTTTCATGAGCCCTTCTAAAATTTTGAGAGTGAATTTTTAGTGGCTAGGAGATATTTATAAGACTTGAAGATTAAAAAATGTGGGGCGCAGGCAACCCATGAGAGTTAAGGAGGAGTAAATAAATTACATTACAATGAATCCTATTTCAAATGCACTGAAAGTGCTGGTTGTGAATTTATCCGGATTATCTACTTCTAGTATCTACTGGCTACGCCCCACATTTTTTAATCTTCAAGTATCTCCATAGCAACTAAAAATCCGACCTCAAAATTATAGAAGGGCCCATGAAAATTATTTTATACTTTTTAGTTCGTTTTAAAAACGTGATTTGTTAAAAAAAATTTTTATTTAATTAATTATTTTCTGCTTTTTAGTCGCAAATTGATACCCACCCGGACAGACATGACGGAAACTGATCTCTGATTGAATATTGTATTGTCATCCAGTTCTAACCTATATTTCAAATCTCTCTCTACCTCATCTGGAAGTTAGTTTAAACTCGATTGCAAAGTTCCACTCGGACAGACATGACGGAAACCGAACTCCGATTGAATATTATATTGTCATCCAGTTCTGACCTATATTTAAAATTTCAAGTCTCTACCTCATCTGGGAGTTAGTTTAAACTCAATTGCAAAGTTCCTCCCGGATAGACAGACAGACATGACGGAAACCGAACTCCGATTGAATATTATATTGTCATCCAGTATTGACCTATATTTAAAATTTCAAGTCTCTAGCTCATCTAGAAGTTAGTTTAAACTCGATTGCAAAGTTCCACTCGGACAGACATGACGGAAACCGAACTCCGATTGAATATTATATTGTCATCCAGTTCTGACCTATATTTAAAATTTCAAGTCTCTAGCTCATCTGGAAGTTAGTTTAAACTCAATTGCAAAGTTCCTCCCGGATAGACAGACAGACATGATGGAAACCGAACTAATAAAAACGTGTTAAAATGGTAACAAATGATGAAAAATTGTAAAAAACAAAAATAGCTACATAGCTATTTAGTTTCTCACACATCTTATGTTTCTATAAAGTAACAAATAAAGTTTGAAAAATTAATCCTACGGATAAAATAAAGTATAACTGCAAAATAAATGTAAAAAATAAACAATAAAAACATAAGTCAATATTCACATACCTCACAATTTCTTCGATTGTCTTTTCTCAATTTAGTGCGTGGAACACTATTATTATTTACACTTTATAATTACAAACACTAAAAAAACACTTACGAAATAAACTTTGCCTCAATAATGAACCACTGATAAATGAAAAAACTTACAACACAATCAGAACTAATGACAACACACCTCGAGTAACATCGCTAAGCAGACAATCGTCGATTGCAGAATGCATACAGATGATTAGACACGCTTGTAGTATAACCATCTGTTATTTATATGATATTTTTGTTGGCCAGTGTTACAAAAATTCCAAAGGTCAAAGACGTACGAACTAATAAACATAACGAGAATGCCTGAACCTGAATATATGCCGACTGAGCTGAGCTGTAGAATTACATAGAGAGGCCCGAGGTATACTCGGGCATCGGTAGCTAGCGCCGCGAATCCTACCCGACCTATACTCGGGTTCAGGGTTCAAAGTGTTTATGCGGTCAGACATCTTATAAAAAAATCTTCCAGCGTTGTATAAAGGATTTTGTGTAGCTATTTTAAGATTTACCGCAACATAAACATAATTTTTGCCCTTTTATTTTGGTTTTATTTCACTTGTGTATTAATTTCTGTTAAATTTCAAATAGTTAACAACTAGATATGTCATTAAATAAACCCAATTCTAAAATATCACATTGGTTTTAAAACCTGCACAGCTATACACACAACACTTAATTCCACTTTTAAATCACTAGGGTTTTTCTGACAGTACATCAACTCAACACCCTAGATACATTTACATTATTATTTTATTTATCTTGGACACATAGTACTTGCCAAATAATGCATCCACTGTGATTACAGTCTAAATAAGCAAGGGAGATTGAACACTCACATTTCAAAACAAGCACATGCATTTATGAGTTAGTCATCTTTTAAAATAAGTTATAAACTGTATAATTTGATTCATATTTTTAGGGAAGTCCTCCGTGCCTACAACATACCATTTGATTTCTTCACGTTAGCTTTATTAATGTGGAACTTTGCCTCCGTGGGAATGATCTGTATACATTGGAAAGGGCCATTAAGATTACAACAGGCTTACTTGATATTTGTAGCTGCATTAATGGCTTTGGTCTTTATAAAATACCTTCCAGAATGGACTACGTGGGTTGTTCTTGGTGTAATTTCTATTTGGGGTGAGTGTTAGGTATATTTTATTTTGTCCATGATGTTTTACAAGATACTGTTTTTTAACATTATAACTGATTGTTAGGTTTTTGTTGTAAACAACAAAAATAGAAACAAATTTTAACTTTAATAAAATAATAAAATATGTCTTATAAAATTTCATCTTTTGTCAATGTTTGAAAAGTTATTTTTATTTGTATCTTTTCATACTAGCTAATATAATCTTTTGCTTTTATTCTAAATATACATTTTATGTTTACTGTACCATTTTATTTTCATTAAAGTTTTCACTTTACTTTATTTTTAAAGAACAATTTTATTATTTTCTTGGACAGACTTCTGTGATCTTCAGTCACTCCCTTTTCATAATAGTCTATTTTTGATCTTTCTTACTTCATTCCACATTTCAATGTACTCTTATGTAATGTAAAGGTATCGTTTTCTGCTGTAACACCTTGCAGGAATTTTATTTGTTCCATTTATGATCCGAATAACATAATATTGACACTAATATTTATATATTTTAGATTTAGTCGCAGTTTTAACCCCTAAAGGACCCCTAAGAATTTTGGTGGAGACAGCTCAAGAAAGAAATGAGCAGATCTTTCCTGCTTTGATATACTCCTGTAAGTGCAATTTGATAAATTGTTTGATATTTGTAGAATAAAATTAATTAATTATTCTACTAGACTTATTTAATGAATCTTTTAATAGTATTCAATAATTTCCAGTGCTTTTATAAATTTGATACAAAAAGTAAAAAACTGCTCTTATTTTTTAGCATAATTCTAACTGTGATATTGATAGAGCTCTTGTAATTGCAAATCTTACCAATCTATGCTTGCATAGATTCAAATTGTATCGTTGAAAAGGATGTTCCTACAGTAATAAAGCATATGCTTTATATCTTTTTATTAATGGAATAAAGGAAAAACATTTCTAAGCTTGAAGTAGTTCCAACTTTTTTATTAAAATAATAAATTATTGGCCCTTATTTATTATTAATGCAGAAATTACTCTGTATCTGTTTAAGCTTTAACAAATTTAAATAACAGAAAATAATGTGATCATAATCAAGAGCATATGTTAATTAATAAATGAAGAAATATGTATATTAGTTACGAGGCTATCCTATGTAAATACAAAAATGTGAAATTTGGAGGAAGTAATGATTACTGAATTAATGAAATCAGTAAATCTGTTCTGATACAATTAAAGGAGCTATAAAATGTAATACTTGTAAACAGTGTAAGATAAACTCATTGACATAATCATTAAAACAATGTTCTTTTTTTTCTTAATTAATGTATGTTTGGATATTAGTTTTCATTCATTGTTTCGTATGTGTCACTCATTCTAGTAAAGTGTTATGAAAAATTAATTTTATATTTAGCATTGATTTAATAAAGTTCCAATATTTATATTGTAACATTTTAATGGCGTTGAAGTCTAATAGTTTTGTTGGTTGGTACTTAATAAATTTTTTGTCACAAAGTCTTAAAATTGAAGGTTTTAATCTATTTTTAGCTACTGTCATGTATAGTGCTGTTAAATTGACAACTGAAGAAACACAGCCTACCACTGAAACTCGCCGGAGTCGTCAGCCACCAACTGCTAACTTGCCAAGCTCAGGTAAAACATATTACAAATCTTAAAATGTGTAAAAACTATTTGACTTACTTAACCCTACTCAGTAATTTTAATTTCCATCTGGTGGTAAGAAGGTTAAGGTACCGTTCCGCAACAAGCAACAGACTGTCGAGACATAGAATGGTCGCTTCGGGACTCCTACGTGAGTAATTATATGAAGCTCATTCCGCAGCCCGAGACAGAGGCATGCGACAGTAATGTGTCGCTCATCTCTGTCTCACCAGACAGCTTTTGAAGCATTGAATCACTATTGAGGGGTGTTGTCCTGCAGCATTTGTACATTTCATACCATTTTGAGTTTATTTCTTGACTTGCACTGTCTGTAGACTATCGTATTAGCCTATAAGCAGTCTCAATGAACTTGTCTTCGATAAGAATCAATTTTCTCTAAAAATAATGATCCAATTTGTATGAAATTTAAAATATTCATAAACAGTATATGTACAAATTTAATATAAAAAAAATTGTATCTACGATAATTTTAATCTAAATAGGCGCCAGCAACTTTATGAATGCATAATTATCAGTGAATATGTTTTTACTAAAAAATTTAAAAAAAAAATATTCATCTGATTCGTTTGAAATGTATAACACATAATTATGTGTTATAAATAATAAATTTATACATATAATATAAAAAAATTAAAACTCTACGACTATATTTAAGCACATAAGCCATCAATTTTATAATTCTAGGAAACAACACAGTAGGGTTAAACTATACTATTATACTCCGAAATAAAAATGTTAACATCTCATTTGTATTTTATTTTCACTAACTTGACCAATTATAATGTCAATGAAGTTATATTTACATTTTGTACTAGGCTTGCGGAGTCCATCATATGTTTCGATTAATACAAAATCATATAAAAACTCATAAGTATAATTGTTGCTCGGATTGCTGATAGATGTGAAACCAGACTAATGTTTATGATTTTAATTTACAAAAATGATGAAATTTTAATTTTTGATACTACAATTAGTTTGAAAATCCCTAATAAAAATTGTTGTTTCTTAACAAAATCTTCTGAAATTCTGATATGGCAACTAGTACTTTGTACTAAGTGTTGTGTGTCTCAGTCGCAATTGTAAAGCATCAATGTTGTATGTCTCGGTCTTGCTTCCTAATTGACTGCTTCGGTCGTATGTCTCGGTCGCTTGTTACGGAAATGGTACCTTTAAAAACAATAACTGATTTGAAATATGATCCCCACCTATAGTATTTATACGCAATTTAATTTATTTACTATAATTGGACAGATTGAAGTACTAGTTATCACAAAATGCAAATATTTGTATAAATATAATCGAACTAGACTCATGAGAAATATTATTTCTAAAAATAAAAACACAGAACAAAATCCTCACAAAAATATGTTTAACCTTTTACGCTCCATAGGCGAACTCGGTCCGACATCGCTAATTTGCTGAGTTGTGCTCCACTGTCGGACTCATTCCGTCACACATTTTAATATGATTTCTATGTTCTAAACAAGTGTAGAATCTGTGGTTTTCGGTCTAATGAGACTTCAATTTTGTTAAAACAGTTCATAAACCAGTGACAGATTATATTGCCTGTGGAATATATTTTATATCTCTCTGAAGTTGAGCAGCTGTTTGCCAGATATGATCGAGAAATACAAGCGGCAACGTCTGTTATTTTGCGTCTTGTAACTTTTGTTTACGCTTTTTCAAATGGTATTTATTTTTATTGCACATTATTATTTTGCAGTTTTGTAAAGTTTTTTTTATTAAATTTTGTATATGTAAATAATGTAATAATCTTGTTTTTGTTTTATTTTGTGTTGGGAAATGGCAACTTTTAAAACTATATGTGTACCTTTATTTCACAAAAATGTTATTGTTAAAATACATTTTTAAATAAATATGAATACAATATTTAAACAGACATATTTACCGTAAAAAGTATTTTCCAAGCTCGAATAATTTTTATTACTATTTTTAAATTCATTAAAAAAAATTTTTTTTACTTGTTGACCTAATATATTCAAAATAGGTCTACTCAATAAAAAAAATGTTGTTAAACCTCAAGACTATTTTTTTAAATCATTTAGTATAGTCATATTTAGTGTAATAAAGTATTTTAAAAACTCTAAACTCTATTATTCCTATTTTTAATTTCATTACAAAACAAAATAATTGATTGATTTTTCTGACCAATTATATTCAAAATAGGCCTACTCAATGAAACATTTTTTATTTTATCTTTCTACAATTTTTTCCTTATTCTCTGGTTTAATCCAAACAAAATGATATGTAATAAGTTATGTTTACTATTTATAGTAATTTTTTAGAGAAATTAACAAAAATAATTCTTCAAACAGTAATATTTTAATTGGATCTGGTGGAGCAGCTAAGTGTCACATAAATAGAGTGCAAAAGGTTAATGGTTAAACGCTCAACTACAAAGTTGTCATCTGCAGTAACTTCGTTGAAAGTAGTTAAAATACATTTGACCATTTACCATATTTTTGTGAGAATTGTGTTCTGTGTATTTATTTTTAAAAGTAAATATTTGTAGTTTAAGATTGGTTTTATTTATGATTCTCTTCTTCATGCAAATATGCTCTATCTTTCTAGCTTGCCTTGAAACATAAAGTCAATGGAATTATTATATCTTAATGCTAAAAATAATAACGATGGCCGTGGTTGTTAAGGTGTCAAAGCTTTATCAATCGTCATGGCAACCATCAATGGAAAAGTTCCGGGTTCAATTCCCATTGACCCTGAATAATTTTCTAAATGGTTTCTTAACAGACATCGTTGGCTGTGGTTTGGATTCCACGTAAAACTGTATTTCCCGTCTTCATTAGCCTTAAGTGCAAAACAGCAGGACGTTAAGCAAAAAAAATCTATATATATTTATAATTATATATTCAAGTCTTCTCACCAAAATATATTAATCCACTTCTATAACAGCATCAGTTTTATTCAAGTAGTTTACTACTGGTACAATTTTGCTGCATATTTATTATGAAGCTTATATTACATTTTAATCTGTATTTTTATGACTAAATATTGAATTTTCCCTTTTTAGAAGATCCTGAGAGTGGGTTTACTAGAGAGTGGACTGAGAATCATGAAGAAAGAGCCGCTCAGAGAGGACGTCAAATTGGTCAAACTCAAGTTCAAGGAGCTCCAGTTTCTGATCAGATTCGTGAACATGAAAATGATGATGAAGAAAGTTAGTTTATGGTTGCTGTTACTACCTTTGTTTATTAATTGTTCTTTTTTTTATAAAAACAACAAAAACAGAATTTTTAATTATCAACCCAGCATTTACAAAGACATATCTTATACAACATTTTTAAATCAACATACATAACATTATTATATTCATAGGCAGTTTTAATTAATGCCATTATTAACATTCTATTACGAATCACACATGTAATCATACAAAAAGTTTAAACTCCATTTAGCTATTGTTACTAGAATGGACATAATACCATAACAATATGCAAAATAACCAAATTAAAATTATAAAATCTTTATTTTATTAAGACCGTCTCAGTCATTCATCTTTATCAACTCATTCACACAACAAAAAATATTTTTAGACTTGCCAGTTCTCCATATTTAGGACGGAGACTCCATATTTTGAACGTAATCTCCGGTTTTCCGGAGAACATTCTTCGTATTTCACATAACCCAATTCAGAATTTAACCTTCAACCGTTCATGCTAATTTTTGCAATTCCAATCCATTTCGGTGTCTTTTGCAAGCATTTTCTCAAAAATTTGCCAAATGTAGTAATTATACCCCAATCCAAAAGTGTTCGATAACTTTTTTGAGAGAAAGGTTCAAAGAATTCATATATGAAGTAGAAAATTAATTGATGTAAAATTTTAAAAGTTATTACATATGTTTCTCAAAACTCAATGACTGTTCAGTTTAACGTACATAGCTATTACAAATTATTATTAATATAATATTATTATATTATATAGCTATTACTGGTCATATATTTTATGGTTTATTCAACATTCACTATCCCTTTTAGAACTTTTAACACATTATTTGTCACGATCTATCACTTTCACAGAACCTTTCTCTAGTACACATAATTATTCAGTCTTATTTTTAATTATGTTTTTATGATGTTAGATTTTCAAATCCCCTTTTTTATTTATGACGTTAAATTCAAATGAGACAGTTGTTACATGTTATTATCATTACTCGTATATATTTTTGTTGATGAATTCTAATTAAACATTACATTAAAACTTCTAGAATTTCATCTTTGCCGCTTTACATACGCTTTACATACAATACACATGGGCTAAAGACCTGTCATATTGTAGTTTACCTATTGTAGGCTTAAACAGTTAATTTTGCCAAGTAATAGTTGTTATTGTTTTAGCTTGTCATACGAAATTATTTTAACTATAGACAAATAGAGTCTTCATGCTTGAGCCTTTCTTATCACACCTTGTCTGTTTAATCTATTCTTTATTCTAGATAAAATTTAGAGAAAGTAACTAAATAAAATAAAACCTGAACACAAAATCTCACAATAAATACGTTTACTAACCTCAAACGCGTTTCAACGACAATGTCGCCATCCTCAGTGATGCACGGGCTATAGTAACCAAACTATAATTCAAGTTCAAACTATAACGGGCTTGGGTTATAGTTTGGTTACTGTAGCCCATGCATCACTAAGGATGGCGATATTGTCATTGAAACGTGTTTGAGGTTTTATCTCTATCTGTACTTATGATTTTTAATTTGAGCATTTTTTAAACTATTGATAATTTGTTTCTCTTATGTCAGTGTTATGTAATATTTTAGCCGTTTCCTATATACATCAATAATTTTGTATGTTGTTATTTTAGGAGGAGTTAAACTAGGATTAGGTGACTTTATATTCTACAGTGTGCTTGTAGGCAAAGCATCATCCTACGGTGATTGGAACACTACGCTTGCATGTTTTGTGGCTATCTTAATTGTAAGTAGCACCAATGACACAATTAGTTACACTCTTTAAATCAATAAGAAAACAACTGCTGTAATATATATAATTATTATTTGGAAATAATTATAAATTTAAAGTAATTTAGATAGAAATTACATATCCAGTGTACCGCCGGCGCAGAGTCGTTGATGTGAACGTTTGTGTATTTATTGTGTCGGAGTGTTATGTGGATGACTGTCATTTTGTGTTCATGTTGAATGTTTTAATTAACCCTCTCCCTGGTATTCTGTACTAATCCGTACCAGAACTTTAAATGCGTATAACTTCGCCATCTGTTGGAATATTTCAAAACTAACTTCAGAAACGTGTTCAGAGAACATTTTTCAGCACAGTTGTATTTGATTTTTAATTTCTTCCAGCTGTTAACGGTTTTATATCTGTGTTTATAATCATCTGTAGCACAACTTTTGTAAACCAAGAGTCACGAAAACGGCTAGACTGAATTTGTAAAAGTTATAACTGTGAGTGAACTTATTTTTCAATTTGTTTTTTATTTGGACTTTAAAAAAATTGAGTGCTGCATTAAGTAAATATACAAATTTTGTATATACCAATATAATATTAAGATATGGTAAAACTTTCATGCATATTGAATAAGTAGTTAATTAGTTATCGTAGTTTGAATATAAGTGACAAATTTGGCCATTTAAGAGGTCTGGTATGAGGCACTTGGTGTCAATTATGAATACCAGGGAAAGGGTTAACCCAAGACGATAAGGTCCGAAACAGGTGTCATGAATTTGTGATAATATTATTTGAAGAAACAACTTCAAAATGATTGCTGGCGTAAGTATTTCAATAACCATTTAAAAAAATTAAAATAACCATTTTAACTATAGTAAAAATTATATTTTTAATAGAACCATTTGGCAAATACAATGAAAAACGTAATACATTCGGAACTTGATATTCAATCCTATATATCTTTTGATAATTAATATGTAAAACAAATAATTTTCAATTTAACTTACATTTACTCATTCTAATACGAGTTCCCCGTCCTGAGATAGTAAATTTAATAGAAAATTCCATATTCTATGAACTTTAAAAAAGAGTTTTCCATTGGGCTAAACCAAGACAAATAAATAAAAACAGAATTTGATGATTTATTTATCGTATTTTGGAATGTATACTAATTTATAGGAAACTATCTGTTTTTAAAAAAAATTCTGAAAAAGTTGCAATATGACACTTTAGAGTCCACACAAAGATAGTGTTTACTTTGTCATCATTCCAAGGACTCAGTAATTGAACTCAAAATTCATAAGTTAGGTTGAACATAATATTGTGCAATAGATATAACATGCTTATCCTTATGATTTTCTAACTTTTTATTTTTTTGACTTGGAAATGTTTTGGAATAAAAAAAAAAATTATTTTATTTTTAGTTATGTAACCCCTAAGTTTACAACAAATTTCACATTTTGTATTAGATTGTACATTTTTTAAACTCAATAGTTAAAATGTAAATTATAACTATTACATACTTACTTATTCAACAATTTTAAGGTATCGGATATCTATATAATAAAAATGAATTGATGTTTCTTTGAAATCGCATCAATTGAGAACTGCTGGACCAATTTGGCAATTTTTTGTTTTAAAATGTTCGTAATAGTCCGAACTAGGTTTTTATATAAAGAAAAATTTGAAAAGTTTCCCGAAAAAGTTTCAAATTTGGAAAAAACTAAACAGCCTCTTTTGTATGGACTCAAGACCATAGCGCTCAAAAACAGCTGTTCGTATAAAATGCATAGTAACACATGTTTGTTTACATTCATTACCATAGCAACTTTAGCAAATTTATAATCAGTTTATTATTCTTCAAAACCAATAGCTTTTTAGATTAGATTGACAAATTAAAAGCAAACACAAACAAAAATCAATAAAACATGCTTAGGCCTACTATATTATAATTCAATTTAAACATCGGTTGTTACATATTATTATAAATAAAACAACTGTTATGGATCAAAAACTGAACATAATTTTAGGTTAGGCCTACAATGAACCAAAACACTTTTATTTGCAACCAATTTCTCTAATTTATAATCGGGTTATTATTCTTCAAAAACCAAAACAGCTTTTTTAGGTTAGATTGCCAAACAACACAAACAAAAATCAACGAAAAGTGCTTACTGTATTATAATTCAATTCAAACATCGGCTGTTACATATCTATTTACTTACATATATGCTGTTTAAAATATTGTTTATATAAATTGTTGACATAAACACCATTTGCAATTCAATAACTTAAGTCAAAAGAATGAAATTTGATAACTACCCTTAAAATTAAATAAAGCAATAGCGAAGCATTGCCGGGTCCACTAGTTTTTAATAAATCTAGTGTGGAAATATAATGATTACATCATAATAATATATTATGTCTTCAATTTTTTTTTTCTAGGGACTGTGTTTGACCCTTCTACTGCTTGCAATATTCAAGAAAGCCCTACCAGCACTTCCTATTTCAATTACATTTGGCCTGATATTTTATTTTGCTACACGTGAAATTGTCCAACCCTTTGCTGATATTTTGGCGACACAACAAGCATTTATTTAGATGTTACTAACTACAGTTTGTGTTAAGTATACTACATTTTGTATTCAGTATTTTAATAAATTTATTTAATTTATTTTTGCATTTTATTCTTGAAGTTTTCCCTAACCTACTGATCTAGTAATTAATTATTTGTAAGTTCAAATTGACAGGTTTACCATCAGATTAGAAGTTCACCTCAGTCTCATTATCATCAGTAAATAAACAATATAACATAGAGAGCTTTTCTGTGTTAGTACAATAACCAGTTGTTTACCCTAAACTGGCATGTATGATTATTTCATTTAATGTACCCCCATTTTAGGTTAGGTTTTTGTTTAGCAGTAAGTCTAAGTAATACTAATTTCTTTTAAGCAATATTGTAACTCCAGTTATAACGTCATCACTGGCATTGATTAAGAATTTAATATTATTTTCCTTCTGACCTATGAGATATGATTAATCTTACCTTAATAAGGTCCGTCACGTGACTTCTTATCGTAACATTCAAGACGACATTTTCGCAGCCGAAACTCCATCTTCAAGTACTAATCACTCCGAAGAGATTTTCGCACATTAAAATAAATATGCCATACACACATATACACACAGCATTAGTACATAAACACAATATCGTGCATGTCATTTCACTAGGTGCACGACCTAATGAAATGACTTGCGCGATATGTTTTAATTTTGTGTGAATTTGTGTATGGCCTATTTATTTTAATGTGCAACGATCTCTTCAGAGTGATTAGAACTTGAAGGTGGAGTTTCGGCTTCGAAACATGTCGTCTTGAATGTTACGACAAGAAGTCATGTGACGGACCTTATTAAGGTAATATTATTATTAATTATAATAGTGACTTGGTGCCACAAACATGCAATTCCAAAATAATATGATTAATCCTAAGCACTACTAAAAGAAATACAGCATAGTGCTGACTATCCAAATCAATATTTCAGAAAAAAATTATCGACAGACATAGCGATCTCACTATGGACAGTGAATAACGAGTGTGGGTGCACATTCTATAGCGCCTCCTGTCTGCCTGCCTCTGTTGTTTACCGTACAGTTCGTAGTAACTTTACAGTAATTATCAACAGAGGTCAGATGGAAATCCCTTATCTAGTCCCATAATTTGTGAGAATGTCAATTTGTTTGCTGAAAAATTGATGGTTTGTCCGAGTTCAAAACTAGTAGTGGTTGACTTCGTTTCTTTATGTTAAGCATAAGCACAGCATTTAAGGGTTTGATTTGTCCGCTAAAAACTTTCTACCAATAGCTGTGAAGCTGAAAATGTTTGAAAGAATTTGTGGCTTACGATCCAGAGATTTTGTACAATGCTATTGAAACTGGCCTAATGTGGAAAGCACTGCCTCATTCGATTTTGCGTGCAAAGAAAGAAGCTAACGCTTTTAGTCACAAATTTTGCAAAGCTCGTTCGTACTTGTGCTAATGCAACAGGCAGTCAATGAATCTTTTTGCTTCTGGTGGGTAAATCAATGAGGCCTAGAGCTTTCAAAAATGTCGAAATACTAATGAAAAAAATCTTGGATGAAGACTGCATTGTTTACGGAGAGGTTGAGGAAGTGTTTGTTTCGAATGGAAATTTATTGCTAATTGTTGATAACGTGCTTACTTATCCCTTGGTCTTCTTGAATAAGACTATGACAGTTTTAAAGTTTTCTTCTGGCCTCCCAATGTGACAAGTTTGCTACAGCCGATGGATTGGAGAGTGATTGAGTCCATGAAACGCCATTATCGAAGACAACTATTAAGGAAGCTAAAAAGACTACTATTATATGATTGCAGACACATGGAACTTTATGAAAGCTGCAACGTTAAAGAGAGATGGAACAACATATTGAAATTTCAATGAATGAAGATTTTAAAGTTATTTAGCTATGGCTAACGTAATTCAAATTAATAAATTTATGTTTCTTACCGTCATCGTTATCCGTTATCCAATTCTTAGTTTGAGAAACGTGTTACAGCTGTTTCACGAATAATCGCATTTTCAAAACACTGCACACGAAACACATTAAAATACAAAACAGACTCAGTTCACACACAATAATTCTACGTCCATTGGGGCGTCGTCAAAAAAACAGCACACAAACATACACGTTTCTTAAACTAAGAATTGGATAACAATGACGGTGAGAAACATAAATTTATTAATTTGAATGAGGATGTTCAAAAGGAAAAAAGAAGCTAAGAAGAAAAATCAAAATGTTCAATACTAAAAATGAAGACGATATCTCAATGGAAGAAATCCATAACAATATTCAACAAATTCCTGGTTGTAGTAAGTGCACTTCAGATGACGTAAACATTTGGCTGCACTGTGATTTAACAGACACTGGTTTCCAAATTCTGACTGAAGATGGAATGCTAAAGAGACTATTAGACAACACTTTATGGAGACGGCATTGTTCTTTTTGAATCAGAAACAGAACCTACTTCAAGTAATGCATTTGCATATTTCGAGCCACTGCTTTAAAGTGGATGGAAAAAGTCTGTAGTGAAAAGCTCACAGGGATATCTCCTAATTTATTTTATAGTCATATTTTTTTATAAGATAATACAATTTGTATTTATTCTGATGAAAACAGAAATTTTTACACCTACCTTTTGATCCTTGGTTTCATTAAATATTTGAATTGTTACTATGCTTTCATTTTGTTTTAAATATGTCCACATGTAAAAGTGAAAAAGATGTAGAAGCGTGTTTTCGGTGCAGCATTATAACTCATGATTTAAAATATGGTGTATCTAAAACAGAAAGTAATTTATAATTTTTATGAAATAGAATCATTAAGTTAGAAAATCGGCATTGCAAATACTTAAAATTAACCAGCTTAACACTAGTACTTAAAAACTGTGTCCTTTCTATTAGTCACATACGTTTTACACAGAAATAGTTTCATTGAAACAAGCAGTAGATGGTGCTGATAGCAGGTAGGCTGCGGCCTACCCAAATTAGAAAAATTGGGTGTGCTTAAGACCACACGTTGGAAGTGATAACTGCTATGACCGATTTATATTTTTATCAGTATTAATATTACAGGAGAATAAAGTTCAACAAATTACACAAGTCAATACATTGTCAAAAAATACTATATCATACTTTTAAATTGCATAATTAATTATTCAAATAACAAATTATTCTTAACTCCTAAAAATTGTAAGTAATTTAAGTATATTTTCAATTATCAGTAAATCTGCAGAACATTATATTTAATATATTTTCTCACATTATACATTACACATTTTTATTCCATTTTAAGCATGTATATAATCTAATTATATCAAATTATAAATAATCAATATGAAAATTTACCATATTCCATGTGTTTAATTGAAAATAGAGTAAAGTCTTTAGCTTTGACTAAAAAAATGTAATATGGTTTTAAATTTCCTAAAGTTTATAAGAAATTGTAGAAAAACTTTAACAAAATTTTAAATTGTAAATTAGCCTATTTAAAATTGTTAATTATTTTTAAAATTGTTAATTTTTAAAAAATAATATGATTTCCTTTCTGTCTATCAGATTTAAAAATGTGTTACCAAAGGTTATAAATTGTCCATTTAAAAAGTTATAGAAAAGTTATGTACATAGTAAATCATGTGAAAAGAGGTGAAATATTTATAACAGAAATTTTAGTACTATTAAAAAATAAGACAATGATTTTAAGTTATATTTTGGACTTATTCAAATTAACTGTTAATTTATTCAAATGATACTAAAAGTATTCAAACGGCCAAACAAAAACCGTTAAAACACTCATCGATGTACAATATACTTGAAGTTACGATGAGTAAACAGCCCATGGGCTAGTAGTTCTGAGTAATCGCAGGTGGCAGCACACAACAACGTTCCCCTATGACTGCACCAACACAATATCAAATATTTAAACCAGAAGACCTTTAGAACACTTGATGATTCACACTATACTCACACTAAGCTGATAAGAACAGATACTACACTTTGATCTAGCCAAGAGGCCGAGAAGCGGAACTATTACGAGGCACTTTGAGTAACCAGTTAAAACATTCCTAGTCTGTAATAGCGCAAAGTTTATATAAATTGTAATGTTTTATACCGGTCACGGTAAGAAAGACACGTTTCTGGGTGAATTGCCTTCATTACGTTTGAAATATTACTAGTTACATTTTAAAACGGAAGCTCGCGCTTACTTGTCTATATATACTATGTATCGCCTATTCCCTCTCCATGCCCTGACTTGGGTCTACGCGAAATTACAGAAACATAGTCAAGCGAAAGTGCCCAATGGGCCAATAGAAGTTATCACTTCAAAAATACTCAAGGCATGAAATATAGAAATCGTGCGATATTTTAATCTTTATAAAATATAAAGTTTTCTCACACCATGGTTTTTGCGATACTGATTACACTTATTAAAACTAGTACTCTTAATTGTCTTAAAAAAAATTGATCACTTTTGCCTTAGTTTATTTGTTTAAAACTTACACTGACCACGGAATAACTATAGCTGTGGCCTACGTCACTGGAGGGGGAGAGAGGCCGTCGTTCTTGGCAGATAAACAGCTGCTACTACTTGCCACAAACATCATCTCGAGTTTCCACTAACTCACTTTGGTAGTAGTATGACAGCTAATATACAGGAGTTTTTTTTATGTAAAAACCCATTTGATTATTCTTTTTTACACTTTTATTAATATACCTTTTGATGAGAAATGTATTGCTTTAGGATGTATTGCTCAGCGACACCTACATGACAAAAGTCTTCATGTCAGACTAGTACAAGGTCGCGCTTGAGCTGGAGCGTCCTCTTCCCCAGCCCACCCTTACAACTGTTGTCACAGCTCTCGATATCCCGTGTACTGGACCCCCCCCCCCCTTTTTGGCCATATGGTTTTATTTTCTTCATGATCACTTTCCTAACATAATATTTAAGACAATGTGTCATCATTTACTCTTTAGTTTCTTTCTTTATATTTCAAATAAGTTATTGTTAGGTACAATTTTAGACATAAAATATCCTTAACTTTAAGCATTGTAAAAACTTTTATAAATAAGATCTTCATAATAAATATGACTTCGATACAATACCGTTTTTATTTTACAAAACAAACTCATTAAAAATAATTAATTTAAAATCATTTAAAATATTTTCACTCCGGGACTTTAATTGGTTTAATTCAAGAGTAAGAAAAGAAAATGTTTGACCATGACTAAAGTTTCAAATAAAAATCTTTTACTAATTTACATCTTTATACACAAGATGTTTTATAGTTGATTAAATAATAACTGCAAAAGCACAGTTGTCAAAATCACTTCACCTATGTAACAAAGCTGCAGAATGTAGAGTTGTTTGGATTCCACTGAAAGTCAAATTTTATTAACTTGAATAAATTCTTATTTTTAATGTGTTTGAAACTTAACTATGGAATAAACATTTTAAAGCTTCCAGGAATTGTGCATGGTATTCACAACGTGCTTTAAGATATCTACATACTTGCTTACTCTCTTGCTTCCAGTATGATCTGAAAACATGAGTTTTAAAAGTATTATTGAAAACTTTACACCAACCCATTAGATCTAAAATGTAAGAATATCTCACTGGAAATGACTTCATAAACAACAAAAATAATTTAAATACTCTATAAAAATTTCAATTTGAAAACAATCGACTTACCTTAAAGTCTTCCATATGTTTAAAAATGGTTGCAGTTTTGAGATTGAGATTATCAAAGTCTCGCTTATGACGTTTACGTACTGGTTGAGGCATAATCATATTCAACTGATCTGTTGGTGTAGTATTCGATTGTAGTGCTTGGATGATTTGCTGCCGTAACAATTAGGCACTATTAATTTTCAATAGAAATAATTTAATTTCTATTGTAAGTTAAGGTCAATTTTATCATTTTAGGCAAATTTCAAACAATTAGTTTGTTAAGGTTTTCAGAATTAAATACTAAGGTCTACAAACAAAGTAAACTATTTGTAAAGTTAAGGAAGTATTGTTTAAATCACCTATTACATACGTTCCCAATATAAAAGCTGTTGATGTCAAATCTAATCGTATATTTATCATTATTTTTCTTTATAAAGTTACAACTGAATTTTAATTTCAGTTATATTATTTTAAACAACCTTAAAACTTCCAATTCAATTTCTGTGTTTCCCATGTCAGGTTTACATACAGAATACAACATGATGAACACAAATAAACATTTAGATCCATCGAGTTATGAAGTTTATTAAAAGGCATGCATATTGTGTATGCTTGATAAGTTAAAATAATATTGTTTATAAAGTAAAGAAGTCATTCTATATGGAAAGTTCTGTTACCTGAACAATTTTTACTAAAAATACAGCAAAGGTGAGGAGAGCAATGGTAAGCAGAGGGAGTTCTACTCCAAAACCTGGATGCTTTTCCTTATGGCCTCTTGCTTGTCGATCTATCCATAAATTTCTACTAGCAGCCTCTACATGTAAAAAGATAACATTATATTCAATATGTAATGATTCCTGAACTTAATTTAAAATTGTATTTTATACACAGTTCTTAAATTATTTTTTACTGTAAAACAAGTGAATTGTTTTTGGAAAATCTAATGTACTTACTTAAGAAAGAAAAGAAAAACTCGCTATCATAAATGCAGATTTTAACATTGATGATTAAAGTTAACAGAGTTATTTGAGTTTTATTGAAAATTCAGATAGTAAATGCAAGACTATGTGGCAATATTGCACAAGAAGAAATTGGGGTAGTAAAATATAACTTAACTAGAAATATAGCAAAAGATGATAATCTGGTGAATCCTCTACTCATAGCTAATGCAAAAAATTAATTATTAGTACACTAACATTGCTTTAAATTTAAAACTGAATGCAGGTTATTTACATAAAGATTTAGGGAAAAATATTGTAAATTCCTGTCGTAAATTAGACCCTGTCAATGAGATGGAAATCTGAAACGTAATTATTTTACTAAAAAGTAAAAGAGATGTTGGTTTTAAACTCACGTTCAGCTAAGGGCTGTCCACAAGGGGGTGTAATATCTCCCCTCTTATAGTCTTTTATAATTGATGAAATTTTAGTCAATTGGCTGTCAAGGGCTATTAGGCTATACTGATGATCTAGGGATAGTTATACATATTAAGCATGACGATACTATATCAGAGCTCATGCAAAATGCTTTGTTTTTAGTCTGGAACTGGAGTTGGGGACAGGGCTTGAGTATTAACCCAAAAAGCTGTACTTGTCTCCTTCAACAGGAGAAAGAAATTTAAGTTGAAATTGCAAATAATTGGTGGGGTCTGACTGGAACTATCTGGGGAGGATAAGTATCTTGGAGTAATCCTAGATCGAGGGCTTCTCTGTAACGCTCAGTTGGACTTTGTTTTAAATAAGGCGACCAGAGCTCTATGGTAAAACTTGAGGCATTACTCCTAAAATGGGTGCCTGATCTTCATTCTTTTTGCTGAGTTGGTTGGAGTCCTTGGTCCAATCTTGACTCGTACGATTGTTGATTATGCTTCTGATAGGCTTAAATTCTCGATTTTGACAGCTTTTGAATCAAGCTGAAATAAGGAAGATCAAAGAGGTGATCTTGAAGTTCTTTTGTGATTATGTCATGTGCCCAAAAGGTGCTAGAATCCAAAAGTTACTCAAAACAGAGTACACAAAGTTGGATAGTGGGATCACACCAGGGAATATAAGAGGACTGTAGCAGATTTTATAAGATTTTCCTGTCAGTAGTGTTGATATTTTACATACTGCAGAGCCTTTAGATTCTAACTCTTCACAGGTACGATGGGAATCAAGCAGTATTTCCTTGCTCTCCATCTTTTTGCCTAATCCTTAGATAGGCTATCAACTCTTAGAAGCCATTCAAATGTCCAGGTAAGGATAGTATTTTCCCTGCATTTCTGCAACATAGGCGTGTTATTATCCTACCTTTTCTGGTGGAGGGGTTTAGGACAAATTTGAGTTAGGATATATTCCAGTTACCTGGACGGATGTGGAAATGGTTTTCTTCCCAAAAGGAGGTCAAAAGCTTTGGATTTGCCAAGATCCTTTAGTCGGTTCTCAAACTGTGGTAGGTAAAAATTTTCAGGGGGTTCGCGGGGCAGGTTAGGTGTCGAGTCGGCAATATTGTAGCATCTGATTTAATTGAATATTTCATCCACTAAATACCATCCAATTTCAATAAAAGAAAAACCATTGGAAAGGAAATGTTTTAAACTTTAATTTTTGTATTTAATTTTTTTCTAAAACGTATATTTACATATGTAATCATTGTTGTAGTTGCCTATTCACATCTGACGCCATGCGACAATCAAAGATAAACGGCGCATATAACCCCTCCTTTTATTGCTTGTAATCGCTTCAAAATCTAAGTAATCGAAAAAACAAACAAACCTTTTTATTCGTCAATATTTTCTCTTTTCGACACCGCCTTCTAAATTATCGACACGCCTATAGTTTCCAATGTAGGCGGGGTTTACATTATGCCTTGTAATTGGTCAGTTTTCAACAGTTTTGTAGACTGATTTAGGAACTAAAATACCTGGCTTTTAAAAGGCTTTTAAAATTGGCTTATTTCAGTGATATTTTTGAAAAACTGAACATCTGGAATAAGTCTATGCAAGGTAGTGTTTCTGGTATTTTCTATGTTGAAAATGCGATGATTAATAAAATTACACTCTGGGAAAATGAAATAGAAAACAACAACTGTAATACTTTTGAAACAATGAACTCATTTTTTAAAGAAAACGAAATGAGCATATCTGCTTTTGCTGACTTTAAAACCAAATTGGACATCACCTCAGCTCATTGAAGACTAGTACGTATAAGAGAATACTTCCCACCACAGATAAAAACTTGTACTGGAGCCGTGACCCCTTTTCATTTGATGCTATTGAAACTTTGAGCAACCTGACAACATTCTAGAATTAATAACTGATTGAGCTATCATGTGATCTGACGTTAAAAAAAAAATATTTGAGTGCTACGTTGTTAGATTTTTGGATCGGTGTTGGAAAGGAGTTCTAAGAACTTTCAAATACTGCTGTAAAGATTCTTATTGGATTTTCAACTACATACCTATGTAAAAGATGGTTTTCGAGTTTAACATATCTAAAAAGTAAGTAGAGAAACAAGCTTAATGTTGAGAACGATTTAAGTTTGTACTTAACAAAACTTGAGCCGAACATTGAGGAACTATGTAAAAAGAAGCATGCTCATCCTTCTCATTAATATCTTGTAGTAATGCGTTTCAAATATATTTCTAAATATATTTTGTTTTTGATGTAAAAAGTGTACCCCCCCCCCCTTATAACAAGGGGGTTTGCAAATTTTTTTTTCATTAAGGGGTACAGTCTTTGAAAAAGATTGAGAACCCCTGCTTTAGGCCAATAATCTTCCTTCTTTGAGAAGGTGCTGGATCGGCACATTAGTGGTACCTATTTGTAAAGCAGCCTACATGCAAATCAGATTGGTATAAATTGACCATTACCGCAATTCATGATCTTGTTGTTAAGATTGAGCCACCCATAGGCATGGAGAAGTTGCCCTTTGTTAATTCATGGATTTACGAGGGTGTTTGTCAACACCTCGTTCGTGTCAATTAAAAGTCATCTATAAAGGATGGAACCCAGGGCAGCTAACTGGATTTGTCAGCTCCCCAATTTGTGGGTTTGTGCATAGGCTCGCACAAAGAAAAATCTTTGTAAAAAAAGAGGATGATTCTTTAGTCACACGTTCAGTTAAGGGCTGTCTACAAGGAGGTATCATCTCTGCCCTATTGTGGCCTTTTGTAATCCACAAAGGTAAAATTGGCTGACAAGGGCTATGAGGCTATGCTGATAATCTAGGGATGATCTAGTTATCCTTATAGTAAGCACAACGATACTATATCAGAGCTCATGCTAAATGCTCTGTATTTGGTCTGTAGTCTGGAACTAGAGTTGGTCACCAGGAGAAAGAAACTTAAGTCGGAATTGACCATCATTAGTGGGGTCCGACTGGTTCTATCTGGGGAGGATAAATATTATGGAGTAATCCTTGATCGAGGGCTTCTTTGGAACTTTCAGTTGAACTTTGTTTTAAAAAAGGTGTCCAAGGCTATTTGGATTAGTAATCAGCTCTCTATGGTAAAATGGTAACATGGGGAATTATGCCCAACATGGATGCCTAGTCAGTTATCCTATATGCGTCCTTAGTGTGGTACAGGTTGGTCATGCAAACTGTAGTCATTAAAAAGCTGCAAAGGTTAGCAAGTCTTGGGGATATGTGGTCCTGAAAAACATCAGCTATGGAGGTACTTCTCAACCTGCATCCTCTGCACGGTCAAGATGGATGTTTTCCAGGAAGAAGGAGGTGTTGGACAGTGTACACATAGTAGCACCCAAGCATGACTTCAAAATCAACAACGGAGTTGAAGCAGGAGCCTATGGTATTAACCCTTCCCACGCTGTAAACGAATATAACCGCTAAGTTTAACTTTACTCAAAACGCTGTGGACAAATGTACTCGCTTTTAAACATTGAGTGTATTGTCAGGACTAAATAGTTTTCTGTTTTGTAGCTTAAGTGCAGCAGTTATTGGGTAACATATCCCTTGGTTAAAAAACATAATGGCGGTCGACTCCGAATTCCGACTGTTGTGGGAGGAGCACCTAAGTTGGGGCGCTACACCACTAATGCTCTGTTTCGAGCGACGCTAATGCTGTAGACGAACTAACTCGCAAGTCAGTTCCTTGCATACTCCGTGCGAAACTGTACTGCATTCGTTGTTTTATTGTTTTTTTTGGCGGAAAACACTTTATGACAAGGAGAGAAAAGGGCATTGGTAGATGTGTTGTTTGCGCTCAACAAGGAATGAGAAAGGAAACGATTTACCTTTGTGAGACCTGCACCGCGCGGCCCAACCTACACCCCGATGCGCGTGTTTCAAAGGGTACCATTCCACACCCTGAGCTGTAAAATGTAACACAACCTTGGTTGTATGTTTTTTTTTATTTAAATTCTTACAATATTTTATAATAACCTATGTTATTATAACCTTTGCTTCATTTTACACAATATGTAATAAAGCAGTTGGGTTTCACAAGCTTGATTCTTTCTAATTTTGTAGTGTTTTTTTTACTTATTTTGCTGTCAAATAAACCAACTTTGATTAAAAAACTATTTTTTATTTACATGCCTCATTTTTTGGTATAACAAAATTGAAAAAAAAAATAGCGTTGACTTATTGAGAACTTAATTTTTTGGAGGTATGTAGCATTACAGTGTGAGCGGTCCGAAATTTTGGAGCGGGAAGGGTTAAGTGTAGCCTACTTAAAGATATGGCCTCCTTCTCGTTGATTTTTCAGGCGGAAATTGTTGCCATTGAATTCTGCGCCTGTGAAATTCTTAAAAGAGGAATTAAGGGATCTAGGATTGATATCCTTCCAGATGACAAGCTACCTTATGAGCTGGAATCATTCACCTTTGAATCAAAGCTAGTTTGGGACTGGTTCAAAATAGTGAATGAATGGTTAGAGTTAATGAAGTTACTCTTATGTGGGTGCCTGGACATGGAGGACATCAAGGGTAATGAGGGAGCTGATCTCCTTACTAGAGATAGGGCCAAAAGCCCTACATTGGCCCAGATCCTTTTTGTGTGGAGCCCAAGGAATGTTGTTGAAATATGGATGGAGAAAAGTTGGTCTCCTCATACTGGAACGATTTTCCTGCAACATTTATATCACGTAAACATTTGTAACATTTCAACATTTCATTTTTAGGCACGCAAACATTTGTATCTGCCACTATAAGATGAAAGCTCAAAAGCTTCTCTTGATGAGCAGGAACAATCCTAGGCAGATTGTAGTTATGCTCACCGGTTATGCCCAGCCAAATACCACATCAAAAAAATAAACTGGTTTCAGAGGACTCCTGTTGATTCTGCTCCCTTGCAGTGGCGCACCGAGGATTTGGCTTTGGGGGGGGACCAAGTTCAGGTCAGTATATAAATTGATATATATATATATATATATATCCAACAAATCCTAAACGGATGAAAGTTCTTTAACCTATCACAAAGTTTGAAACATTATATATTTTTTTAAAGTGAATGGGCTTGAGTCAGACAATAGTGCAATATAAACATTCTTTCCGCAAAATCACCCCTCACTGACCTTGAGTGACGCTGTAGCCAGCACCCCAGCGCGCTGCCTTTTAGGGCCACGTTATACAAGCGCTGATAGTGCCGCGTTTTCAACTTCGCGTTAACGTCAGTTAGTTGGGTAAATGGGACTACTGTGGGCCATGTTATACGAACGCTATCAACGCTAGCGAATTTAAGTTAACCGGGCGTTGAGCGTTGCCAACGCGGATTGACGCGGGCGCTGTCTACGCCGAACAAAGTTATATGAAGCACAGCTACCAGAGAGGCCACAGTAGAATAACTACTAGAAAGTAGTTATTTTTTATTTCAAAGTGATTATTGTGTACTTCAAAATGTACACGAGCGAGCCGAGTCGACACGGACGGAGTAGATTTTTTCCAAACTCTGACAGCATACCGGATCGGGTTAATTCGGCTCCGCTCCACGCGGGTTGGGTATAGATATAGCCACAGATCAAAACCAGAAAGAACGTTTGATCGCTTCCACTGTTCGTCCATGATAATTTTGCAAGTCATGGTAGTTGTGATGAGGTAGAATGCGTGCATCCTTCCGACACATGTCGGAACGGTGCGGGTCTGTTAGATTTATCCACTACTATGGATTTCCACGACGGACCGGGTCGGCTCGACTAAGCTCAGCTCGTGTAAGTATAGCTGAAGCTTGATACACGATTTGAAAGCACTGGGCGTGTACCCCACCGTCTAGCTCTCCTGATACACAATTCCTCATATGTTTTATTATTAGTAAAACACCTAGATAGAATGACTGCATGGTTTCCATTTTGGAAGTGGAGGATGCAACATTGACAAAGCTTCAAAAACGCTGTGTATAACACTGGACCCACGTTACCTAAGTCACGCTTTCAACATCCTGTATAACTTGGGAATTTAACGTCCGGTTTTCAGCATTATCAACGCGGTGCTAATTAGCATTTGCATACCGTCAACTCATGAACCAGACCACCGAGACTCAAACATCACTGTAAGAAAATCATGATTGCGTAGGGTAAGAATCATATTTATTTCAAAAAGAACGGTTATTTTTTCGTGATCACATCACAAAATTAATCATAAATAATGTAATTTTTAATTGAATATCGACTACGTATTCAACGATCAATTAGTTTAAAGTACAATCCACATTACTAAAAAGACTTTCTGGGGGGGGGGGACAGGTCCCGTTCGTCAACCCCCGTCGGTGCGCCACTGCTCCCTTGGGATTGAATCAGCTCAACACCTGTTGTCCGAACAAAGAGAGATGCTCGCATCGTTGTAACTTGTAAAAATGTATACATAGAAATAGAAATAGAAACTTAATTAGTAATAATGAATAAACAAACATAGGGCTACACAACTTTCTTTTAATAAATATCTCTCTTATTATTGAACTATATAATTACAATGACATTGTCTTTCTTTGAGTTTACTGAATGTGTTTTATTTCATTATTATTACCTCATGTGCATTTTCTGTAGTGTAACTCTTAAAAAAATTATCTTTTTCGTTAAACCCTGGAATTTTTTCTTTCAGTAGGCCTACACAGAGGTAAACAAATTATAATATGTGCAATTTAAAAAAACAAATTTTTTAACTTGTCAGGACAGAATTTCTCTACAGTTAGTTCTCTTATTATATTTTAAATTTATTATTTGCAATGTCATCATATTTATTTAACCCATTTACAGTAAAATAGTCAAAGAAGTAGGATTAATGAATTATAATTTTTTTTAAATATTTAACACTAATTTACTTACCAACATAGCTCAACAGTTTTCTCTCAAACTGTTTTAAAAACATTAGCTTATTTCCGATAGTATCATGTGGCTCGCTAGTCAATTTTTCATTTACTTTCTTCAACTGTTCCATCACATATGAATTGTACTGTACATTTGGATCTTCTTCTTTTTTTTCCGTAAAACTATAACCATTTTTTGAATTTGTTTCATCTAGTTTTGGAATTATATTTGGCTGTGGCAGGGTAGTTGAATTTTTTAAAGTTTTGTGTAGTAACTTTGAACTTCCATTGTTTGATACTACGGAGGATGTAGTTGCGAATGGTTGTGTTTTAATTGTTGTTGCTGGTGTAAAACTAGGTGACAACATTGGTAACTCCACCCAGTCAGTAGCAGTTACTGTTATCAAAGCTGCAAATGTTGGGAAACGTAAGCATAGTTTCATTCTGGAAAAAACGTAAAATTTAAATTGGCATATTGAACCTGAATTTTAAAATTATTTAAGCATCTAGTGAGTAAAATTAGTTTTGTTACCAATGGGTCTACAGCATTTTCCACATGATACTGGAAAAACAATTTTGACTGGGGATAAATACCCAATTTAACCATGTGTTTTCCTAAATTGATTAAAGGCAATCATTGTTATTAAGAGGATGAATTATTATTCTAACAAGCTTAATATATAAAGTAAGAATGTAATCTGATATATAATAACATTTTGGAACGATTTATAAATTTGCATAAAGGAACTACCCTTATTTGCCGATCTTATTCCTCTGTTTATACAAAATATGATTTTATTTGTTTGGATATTCCTTCTTCCCTTCTTTGAAGATGCATATGTTTAATTGATAAATTAATTTACAAACGCCATTTTTATATTCAACTAATAATTGTAAATAGTAGCTTTGGAAAATCTGTTGCACTTATTCCACTTTAATTATCACAAACACAATGTCACACAATACATATCACCAAAAATATATATTACAAAGTTGCTAAGAGTTTCAAACTTTTGATTAGGTAATTTAAAAAAATGTACATCACACGTTTGTATGTGTACAAAACACACTAAGTTATATAAACTGGGATGGTACAAGTTTTAAAATGTGAATCTGAAAGTTTTAAATATTTTAACAATTATTTTAATAATGTTTGTGTCACAATAAATTTGTGTTGTTAATTAATTTATGTGACATAGGCCCTAAGTTTACCAATAACTATTATATAATTTGCAATATATATGAACCATAACAAATATGTTGATTTATTTACGTAAATTTCTAAAAAATAAAAACAGCACACAATTCTCACAAAAATACAAATCAAATGACATTTGAGATACAAATGAGTTGTAAGCCTATAGGTTAACCTTGCACTTGTTATTGTTAACCCTATTGGTTGTTTCTAAGCTCAAGCCCTACTATGAGATTGGGTATAAATACAAAACAACTGGTTTAGTTAGTTATAATTTAGTTGTAGCTCAAATGTCACTGAAGATGATGACTTTGATCATCAAACATAATCAAGCTTGACTCATGAGAAAAAGTTATTACTAAAAATAAAAACCACAGTACCGGTACACAATTCTTACAAAAATAAAATTATTATGTTTTTTATCTTTTATTTTTGTAAGAATTATGTACTGTGTTTTTATTTTTAGTAATAACTTTTTCTCATGAGTCAAGCTCGATTACCTATACTTATTTTATATTTACATAAAAAAAAGATTCCTTTACCATAAATGTTAAGTTTTTACCATATCTGAAAGTAAATTGTGTACAACTAAACAGAATTTTCGCTGCCATTAACCATAAAAATCCTTGCCTATTTGAAAAATTCATAATTTTATTAAGACTTCCCTACCCTCACCCATTAAAAGTTTGTATATATAATTTGGTGTATAAGTAATAACAAAGTTAAAATTTTCAGTGGATTTCATTAAAATGTCAACAGATAGAAAATTTAAGAAGCTATTTTTTTCATTATTAGAATTTCTTTATTGGTTTATTTAAGATTAACATTTTTTTTTAAATATAGTTTTCTGGTAACTCCTAATGTCCAGTGATCCAAATGTTAAACACATAGGCCTACATTTAGGTGAAGTTCTAAATCTAAATACTTTGTGAGTTATGTGAAGTTAATAATATGAGGCTGATACATAAAAAGTATACAATCAAGAACATAAAAAAATATAAAATTTTCAGTACCTAGGTACCTAATATTGTTTTGTCAGTGACCTCTTTTTGTTAATTTACTAGACACGTTTCGGGATGTCTATTCCTTCATCAGAAATCTCTCGTTGAATGAAGGTCGTCAAAACATTAAGTAAAAACATACAAACACATAAAACAATAGCAAATTTAAAACAGTTAATAGGTGTCATAAAACCATATGGCTAATATCGCGTGTAATTAGACTTGCTACCCAAAACAGTCTTTTTGGCAGGTGATCTTTAAAAAACGTACCTTAAACACCTTGTGTTTTGGGGATAGAGCAATTTTTCAACGTTGTTATTGGTGCGGAAGGCGATTGTTTTATTAATTTTCTTAAAGGAGGAAGAGATTACTTTGGGAAGAATGCTGTTGTATTCTGTTGGCACAAAGATTGACCTTCCTTTCTCTTTCGGAGGTCTTTTGGATTTGTTAGTGTGTGTTTTGAGAATAACTTATCAATTGTAGAGTTTTTGTATCAATTTTTTGTGGGAATATATTTAATTATATTTAACTGTTCCTGGTAATCGCGTGTTTCTAGAGGTATAGTTTTAAGTCTATGGATGGCATGCTGTTGTAAGCTGCCATTTTTTTTTTGTGCATGGTGATAATTAAAATTAATGGGGAGAT
>JAGFPH010001417.1:227344-239101 GCA_018207615.1 Philaenus spumarius
TATTACCACAAAATTCGCAAGTGTAACGGTACTCATTTCCATAGAATTGCAAAAACTCAATAGTCATAGAATCTTAATAATTTAAGAACTGTTATTTAGTAGATAAAATTTAGCAACTTTTTTGTCTCTTGTAAATTTGTTGTAACATTTACGGATTTTGAGATATTGAGATTTAGAAATTTAAAATGGCTGCCATTTTGAAATGGTACAAACTATAAACTTTATATTCCATACCAAAAAGGGTCTTATTAGATGTAATACATGTACCAAGTTTAATGTTGATTGAATATCTTCAGACTCCAGAGGTTCCAAAGATATAACGTATTAAGTAAACCATACATACACACAGATAGACGGAAAACTAAACGTTTTAGGACATACCTTCATATGAACTTTTTTCTGACTTTTTGTATGACGAATCATATCCCAAAGTCCTGAAAGGGATTTTTTGACACCCTGTATAGTGTCTATTGAAGGAGTAATTATTTATTTGCACCTGGACCTCAACCCCCTTGCTGTATAGAGGTTGGTCATATCGTACAATGTTAAGTAAAACAGTTTTAGATAAAATTTAGAAGGTTTAAAATAACTTGATAAAAGACTACAATCGGAGTTCGAGAGTTGTGTAAAGAAAAGAGGATGTTTGACTCATTTTGGGGAGAAAGAGTTACTGCCCTGTATTATCTTAATAATTATTCAGAACACATCCACCCTCTTCTCAACCGTAAAATGTCAGATTTAGTACTACTAATCTTACTAATCTATATAGTATAAATAAAATCCAAAACCCACTCACTCACTCACTGACTGATTACAGTATCTCAAAAAAAATACCACCTAGGAACGTGAAATTTGGTACACATATTGCTCATAGGCCCTAGAGGCACACTAAGAGAGGATTTTAAAATATTTGGCCTTTAAGGGTTGAAACAACCCCTAAAACAATAATTATTGTTTGTTATATGTCTCAAAAACAATTCTGGCTAGGAACGTGAAATTTAGTACACATATTGCTCATAGGGCCAAGAGGAGCACTAAGAAAGGATTTTAAAATACTTGGCTCGTAAGGGTTGAACCAACCCCTAAAATAATAAATATTGTTTCTATACTTTCCTTAAAGACCAGTTTTACATTTCGTTACATGTTGGTAGGGGTGAAAATATGATAACAACCCTTAAACAGAATAAATATACATTTTTATACTTTCGTTAAAGCTAGATAGCTGATATTTTGTAAATTAATTTTTTACAAAATAAATAGAAAAATAAACTAATTTTACAATAATTTGTCAATGGAAATGTAGTAACAATTCCTAAAACTATAAATATTAATTGAATACTGCCTAGGAACGTGAAATTGGGTACACATATTTCTCATATGCGCTAGGGCACACAAAGAAAGGACTTTAAAATATTGGCCTTTAAGGGTTGAAACAACCCCTAAAACAAAAAATATGCATTTTATACTTTCCTTAAAGCTATAGAGTTTATATTTTGTACATTTATTTCTTACACATAAAAAAATAAACCAGTTTTACATTTTGTCACGTTCTGCTAAGGGGTAGAGGTAGAAATGTAGAAACAACCCTTATTAAAACAATAAATATAAATGTTTATACTTTCTTTAAAGCTAGAAAGCTGAAATTTTGTACATTTATTTCTTACAAGATACATATGAAAAATAAACCATTTTAACATTTTGTCACGTTCTGCTAAGGGGTGAAAATTTAGTTACAACCCCATAAAATTATTAATATTAATTGAATACCATGAAATTTGGTACACATATTTCTCACAGACGCTAGAGGTACACTAAGAACGAATTTGAAAATATTTGCACTTTTAAGGGTTGAAAAACCCCTGAAGCAATAAATATTTTTTGTCATACTTTCCTTAAAGCTATAATGCTGATATTTTGCACATTTATTTCTTACAAGATACATATAAAAATAAACCATTACATATAAAATAAAGATAGTTTTACATTTTGTCGTTTTTTGTTAAGGGGTGGAAATATAGTAACAATTCCTAAAACAATAAATAATAATGTTATATTTTCATTAAAACTAGAGAGCTGAAATTTTGTACATTTATTTCTTCCAAGATACATATAAAAAATAATCCAGTTTTACATTTTGTTACGTGTTGCTAAGGGGTGAAAATGTGATTACAACCTAAAAACAATAAATATTAATTGGTATTCTTTCCTTAAAGCTAAATTGCTGAAATTTGGCCCTTACTAATTTTAAGAAAATATTTTTGACATAAGCTTATCTAAACTATCCCGATCTATGCATCTGGATGTTGCAGATGGACGTATGTGGGTGATCTGCAACATCCAGCTTATAAGACTGTGATTTACCAGTCTGTAAATTTAACGGTTGAAAAAATAGATGCTCTTTACTCTGAATTTAAATGTTTTATCTATTAAATTTATTTAGCCCACATACAGTGACGAAGACGATTTTCGGGCACCCAGTGAAGAATAAAAAATAATACGAAACTAATTGAAAATAGGTATAATAATTCACTTCGTGAAATAATAGATGAAAGAAAATTAGAGAAAAATATTACAATAATTATGTAACATAGTGATGGAAACAACAAATTCCCTGTAGGGAAGCACGGGTATTCCACTAATAATTTTATAACAGTTAAAATATGTATCATTGAAAAATTTTTTGTGGATATTTTTTAATATGATTTAATTTGTATTTTAAAAATTAAGATTAATTAGACGAATTAACTTGGTCTAGACGAAGTCTATGACATGGTGGGTCCGCTAAACGAGCAGGACCGCTTATCTGTAGACCCCAGTTTAAAATAATAATTTGGTTTTATCAACCTTGGTTTTAATTATCTATGAAATTTACTCCTAATGATAAATCATGGCACAAACAATAAGGCAATGCCATTAGCTTAAGTTTATAAACTATCTACTTACTTCCTGTAATGGAGTACCAGCTTCTACAGAAGATGCAAGTAAACTAATACGCACAGTGCTCACAAAAAGGGTCAATTATTTCCTGCTTGTGACCAACATCACAGATTTCTGGAGTGTGACTACATTACTGTTATGTCATTACGTTATTACTTAGACAATAACATCCGTTGTTTTTAAGCAGCAGTAGGCCTACATACTTAATTAATTCATAGTGTAAACATGCCCAACGCACAAGAACATAATTATAGAAATTACTTCTTAAAAATTAATTACAAAGCTGTCTATAGAACTAGCATCCATATGATCTATAAATAATTTGTTTAGGCTATCTTTAATGTATTATTATGAGCAGTTTGTAACCATTTGAACAAAAAACTACTCTCTCGATTTAAGCATTTTTACAAGTGTGGGACCGGCGAAAAATCAGTGGGCAAGGTGGCGACGCCAAATGCAAGAGTTTAGGGTTCTAATCAGCTGTTGTTCTCTGTTTGTTCTGTGTGTTTTGCACTCTCCTTCTTGAAGCATAAAGAAACAGGAAGCATAAAGTAAACACGTTAATACAAATATATTACTAGTAGTTCTGTGAACAGTAGACCTCGCTCGTTGAAATAACAAATGTGGTTTTGAGCTTAGGTTAAAAATAGTGTGCCAGTAAGGAAGTAAGCAGAAGGTTTAGCCAGTGAAACATTATTTTGAAATTCCTGCGATTCTGGGGTTTCTAGTTCTCGGTTTTTTCTTTTCTTGAGCTTTAACTGCTAAAGATTTTCTTTTAAGTGGCATTGTGTTTTATTTAGGTTAATAATGCGTAAGGTAGCTAAAAATATCGCGTTATTGAGGGAAAACATAGAATTAAATATTTACATACTTAAATAACTAAAACTTAACAATGTATTTACAGTTCCATATCATATTCCAATATTAGACATAATGAAAACAAACAATGTTAAAGCGTCGTGATAGTGATCTCAACCTATGTACCAACATTTCCCACGCTGTCCAACGGTCATTTTTTGTATGTCCTTTATCGTCTCGAGGTTTCATTTGTTTCATCTCATTTTGTAATTCAAGTAAAGCTAAATAAAATACTTTTATGAAATAATAATTTACAAGTATAATACAGTTCAATTCTTTGATTTATCCTCTACACTTTCTTATAATAATATGTCATTTTTTGGCAATATATTCCTAAATTACTATTCAAAACAGGCCTAGTTTTGTTAGCAGTCTTGTAGTAGGAACATAAAAACTGGTGTTTTCAAAATAAGAAATTTGAAATTGATAAATATTTTTATACAGTTCTATTAAGAACTAAATTACGAAACTTTTTTACATTTACGAAAAAAATTTTACTACTTTTTATGTAGGCCTAAAGTTGAACTTTTTCCTTTCTTTACTGAACATGCTTGTTTCTTGAGCTAATAACTTTGTTAATTTTACTTCAATCAATTTATTACTGGCATATATGAATTCTTTGAACCTTTATCTACAAAAAAGCTATGAGGACACTTTTGAATTGGTTTAGAATAAACGTATAAAAACATGGTTGAAATACAAAAACTTGAACGATTTTTAACAAATTTGAAGTTTACGACCATTTTGTGAGCTTGCCGTTAGAGATACGAAAAACAATCAAGAATACAATTTTGTTGAAAATCAAATTTGCTACTGGCAAAATGTTATTCGTTTTTAAATTCTACTTACGGTTAAGCCACAAATTGGCTTTGGAAAAAAGCTTACACTGAGAGAAACGGTCCGGGCGCCATTTTTATTTTATTTAAGGGGTTAAAAATGAAAAATGGAAAAAAACCGTATATATACATGGCTCGGCCTAGGAATAAGGAACATTGATGCAAAAAATCATCAAAATTGGTCAAGGCGTTTGGCCGTAATCGTGAGACAGACACACAGACGAAATGCCGAACGGTCGAGTTAAAACGGAGACCTCGCTTACGCTCGGTCAATCATAATAGAAAAGCGTGTTGAAAGTCGTTCATAACTTTAGAGCAATTTGGAATTTCCGAATTTTTATTATTATTACGGAAGAATACACCTAGGTGTTAATTCATAGTGCGATTCAATCACAAATTTTCGATATTTTTTAAGTCAGTATTTTAAGACATTCATTTGAAATATTTATTGTAGAATTCGAAATATAATATGAATAATGTGTGCGCCTTGATAGTGTTTTTGTTTTTAATTTATTTATCTGGCAGAGATAAATTCTATCAAAAAAAATATGTTTGCATTAAAATAATGGAATTCTTTCCACTATTACCATTGAAGAAACAAGTGTTGTTTCTTCAATGCTATTACACTGAATGATATGTAGGCTATAAAACTCAACCCAGCTTTTCATTTATTTGTATGAATATTAAGCAATTCAAATAGGCCTACGGCATTAAAATATTGGCGATTCAAATACTTAGTTCATCCTTTTAAAGAATAGAAAATAATTCGACCACGCAGCTGAACCGCTGACGTGAGTTGAGCAAATTTCCAAAATTAAGTTTTAGAGTTTCAACCAACAATTTGGGAAATAGGTCTACTCACGACGGTGCTGAATAGCTGCTTATGTGTAAGAAATATATTAGAATTGGTTTGGGAATAAACCTCCAGCTTCGACTCACGCGCTCCTTCGTTACACTCACAGTGGAAAAACTCGCTTTGCGAGTATGCACCTCGATCTTGTGACCTCGGATTGTGAGCTTCGCTTCACTCGGAGCGTAAAAACTCGTACGTCGGCCTCGAATGAGAAGATGCCCCATGGTAAAATCCACCATGTGGCTTTGAACCGGGTACTTTGATGGTATGTTACGTGTTGATCGATTTTGGGGGAACCAAGCGAGCTATAAGGTTCCCTAAAAAAGCAAAATGTGCAAAATAACATCCTACATTAATATGTTTAGAAAAACTCTAAAAAAATCATTCTCGTAGGAAAATCTCAAAAAATGGTTACTTCCGATCAAAAAACGTACTTCCGGTTGTTGGATTTGTTGGCTAACGAACTCGTCCGAGCGACGTAGACAACCAACATGTGTACCCAATTTGGATCAAATCAAACTTAAAATGCGGCCGCTAGAGTGCGAACACATATTACATATGATTTTTAATGACACTCAAAAACGTGTTCTGGGGACCATAATCGGTGCTCATTTGCTACTCCCCACCTTAGGCCTTACCATAAGGGTCACTGCAATAGCTCGTTTTTCATATGGAAATTTGCTAATAATAATTGAATGAGAACTGTGTTTTTTTTATGTGATAAACCTAATTAACGGTTTAAATGTTTTTAACTCTAGTACCGTACTTCACGCTTTACTGTACTTTTCTCTTCATATGTTTTTATGAAGAAAATGTTCGTAAATCAAGAAAAAATCGGGATTATTAAAACTTATGTTTAATTCGTGGAATTAATTAACATTCTGTAGGTATATTTTCAAAATTGCCTACAGAATTTAAATAGAGTTTTATTTTCATTATTGTTTCGATCTGATCATGCGCAGAAGTAATGGTAGATAACTTGTTCCAAACGGTAAACAGTTCACTTCTAAGCTTTGGCGAGACAGTGCTGGTGTACAGTGTACAAGTCCTGTATTACAGTTCCTACAATTATTGTGAAATTGTAACAATGTTTGTACTGAATCAACTCGTTAATTCAACAAGACGCAGTCACAATTTGCAACGAAACGTTCGACAGGCTGCACATTCAAAACATGATTTTATCTCTGGTAATTATTATTTCAAATTTTTGGCAGTACAAATTTAAATTTAGGCCTATATGTTTCATGATGTTGAGTAGGCCTGCAAATCTTTTCCTAATCTTAGGGTCATAAGACAACTAAGTACTAAAGTAGTTCTGTAGAAGGGTTGAGTATCTCCGAAACGCGTCAACAAATATAAATCGTAAGGCAGCGCTAGGATTGGTAGAAGATTTTAACAACTGATTATGTACTTCCTTGCAGAAATTTATTACTATAATAATTTTATATTTTTCAGTTTCAATTTAGATGTTCATTTATATATTCCTTCATCGTCACTGCATAAAAATTTTACCACATTCAAATCTTCCTTCACCAGAAAATATTACTATAAAAGTGTTGCGATATAAATTGATATTCTTATTTTGAACAAAATACTGGTTATTTTTGTTAAAGTTAAGTTAAGTTGTTATACATACACAAATAATATAAGTTCTACAAATACATTTTATTGGTTTTATAACAAGTAGCCTTGCATCCATTAAACTTACCGTACCAGCAATGGTGCATGTAATTGCCAACGGTTAATAATTACCGTTGATATCTACTATAATAACGTATGCTTTACATTCTTTAGATCTCACATTTCGAAAGCAATGAACTTGGTGTAAACAGAGGGCTCTTATCTACATAATGTCAAGGCCTGCCTATTTGAATAAACAATAAACTTACAAAACTAACGAAATATTATGGCGCTAGGTTTGCTTTTATTAGTTTAAAATTACGTATTGTATTTTAAATGTGCTCAAATTTAATATCAGTAGACCTAGATACATGGTGATGTAATTTAGAGAGAGCGTAAACATAGTGATTAGTTATACATTTTTCAAACATTCTAAACTAACCGAATTGACTTTCTACAAAACATCAACACTTATCACGTAGTTTGTATATTATATCTTTGCTGAAGTTGTAAAGACATAGTTGACCTTTTCCACTATCTTATTTTAAAAACAGTACTAAATTTAGAGTGGTTTTCGCCGAATACGATTTAAATTTGTTTGACCAATTCAACGTTATGTTATAATGTAAAAAAAAATATTTTTGACATGACTTACGAAGTCATCAACATCAACATAAATTAATTATGTCAACTCGTAATTTTATTCAAGTTCATACTTTTGGTTGCCCTGTTAATATTGAGAATGAAATTCAGAAAAAAATAAGTAGGTACAATTATTACAAAATAATGCCACATTTAAATAGAGTTGACTCTTTTTACATAAACTACCCTACACATGCTTTTCTGTAATACATTTTATTAGCATCAGGATAGATTGACAAGATATGGCAAAATAAGTACATAATTTCAAACCTCGATCGCCATGTTCATGTTATGCCAAAATAAATGTTTCTTTAAAAGGTTTGTTTCACAAAATACGCTGAAGGAGCAAAAATAAATTGAAAACATGTGTTAGGCCTATTTTAAAGATAAGTGTATGTTATTTTTGTTATCTGAACATTTCTTAGTTTCGGCAATTCACACATTCTAAAATACTGCAATTTACATCAATTTCTGAAATAACTCCAACTTCAGTAAAAAAAAAACAAAGATTATTATTTGAGTACTTTTATTTTTAGCGCATTAGTCCAAGCCTTCCCTACTAAGGCGACTGGAGCGTTAAGGTCTCGGTGTTCACAACCCCGTCCCTCAACGGTATTCTTTAGTGGGCTTTGATAAAAGACAAGCTGTCAAGACTCAAAGTAAAATATCAGTGGGATTTTTTATGTTAATTATTTTCACGATAGGCTCAATATATGAATTGAAATTTTCAGCCTAAAGTTATTTTTTAACACACGGTCTGTTCTTGTACTTATTTTAAAACAAAAATAAAGTTGAGAAACATGTTAACAGAGCTAAGCTGTTGCATCCCATCAAGTGCTTCAATCCAAGTTTGGACGTTGCTGGAAAGGTTACTGTTTCCCAATATTTATCCATAGTGGGACAAAAGGATTGGCTTTGAAAATATTTTCAAACTCTGGTCACATGAGTCATGAATTAAATTATTGAGTCTTCTCCACTGTCTCGATGTTAGTGTTTTTTTTAGTTCTCTAAACAGGAATTTCTATCCATTGGTGCTCATCTACAATTTCTGGAAAGTATTTAAAACAAAATTTTTGAAGTGAAAACTTCTTTAGGCACGTTGTGCACCCCGTAAGAAAGCATTTGCGGGTGAGGAAAAAAGTATGAAATCGCGACACCGCCACCGCCACCGCGAGTCTACTTCTGATATCGGCGGTATGTGTATAAGTCGTTGCCACTGCGGCGATAATCAATTCATTATTATGGTTGCCGTTTACATTTCTCCTAATAATTCATTGTGTGCTATACGAGACTTCTTTTATGAAAATTTAATTATTTATTCTCATGGCGCATCTGCAGTGCTTCACCAAAGAATTGGAAAAAGATTCGATGATTTGCCAATGATTTTGAGTGGGGATTTCAATATAAACTTTGAGACGATAAAAATGTACCATTAATTGAATTTTTCAAAAATGAATTTGGTTTAAACATGTCAAATGATCGCAATCATAACACAACAAGATACAAAACTACTATTGATGCGGTCTTTACAAGATAATAAATTCGAATCAAAACTGTTTGTATCCTACTTTAGCTACCATAAACCGATTGTATCACTTTTAGAAATTGGCGATGATGCTGGCAGTGATGATGGTGCAATAGTTGTTGAAATTATGGAAGGAAATAGATTTTTCTGAGTGTACTTAACTTATTTTTGTAAAGCATTTGTAATAATTCTGAAATGTAATTTTTTTCTTTTATGTAATATAACTGAAATAATTATGTATAGTATTTTATATTGATAAATAAAACAATTCGTGGTACATTATTTCCTAAACATTACAAAATTTTTAAAAACGCACAACGCGTGGTTAATGAAGTTTTTTGTTATTTTAAAATACAGGGCACTTACATTTTAAATTTGTTTATCACTATTATTTTTGTCATTTAATTTTTTCATGTAAAATAGAACATAACTGTTACTTATTGATAAATAACTAAAAATATTTTTTAAATAAGACCTCGTAAAAAAATTTCTCAGCAATGCCAAAATTGAGTGATCAAAGCTAAAGGAGTTTTCACTTCTACCGGCAGTCCCCCGACTGCAAATTTTTGTAACATATTTACTTTATCTAAGTTAGAAAAGCAACTAATAGCGCAAATATATTGAATATCGGCAGCTGGTAAATAGTTTTAAACCTGGCACCTATGTTGAAGACTTCAACTATAACAGACAGGACCAGGGCCGGATTTAGGCACATGCAAAGTAGGCGCGCGCCTAGGGGCTCGCGCCACACAAGGGCCCGCACCACAAAAAAAAAAAAAAAAATTAAAAAATTTTTTATGCAGTACCGGTAGGCTAGATAAAAAGATTTTCGAGGTCGATGAAATGCCACTAGTATATGATAATAATATTGTCATTTGAAATTCGCACGCACGGCTAATAGTGCAGTGCTCATAAAAATTGGTTTGGCTGAGAGGTTATGAGACTTGAAGCTTACAAACTTGTCCACACTCGTTTTGGGTTTCTTAACAAGTTAATGACACTGTCTGCTAAAGAAGTCCTAGCTGCAAGTGAAAAACTTGCTAACATATATTGCAATGACTTGGATGACAACATAGGAAATGAATTCATTCAGTTTCAAGCGTTTTCTATTCAATACCAATCAGACCTTGAAAAAAGTGAAGTTATCATGAGTAAAGAGAGATGGCTCTACAAACTGCTGCTAGAAAACAATCTAAAAGACTGTCTGCCAAACGTAGAAGTTACGTTGAGGATGTACCTGTCGCTAATGGTTACAAACTGTTCGGCAGAAAGATCGTTTTCTAAACTAAAACTCATAAAAAATAGGTTGAGGACGTCAATGGTTGAACCCCTTCTGAACTGGTTGGCCTTGCTCAGCATCGAAAATGACATACTAAGACAGCTAAATCAAGAAGAAATAATCAACACCTTTTTAAATTTGAAGCTCAGGAGGAAACCTATTAGCAGTAAGCAGTAATTAAATATGTGTGTTATTTTATTAAAAGCAGTACTAAAATCCATTTCATGAAATAAAAGCAATCCTTCTTCAGAACTTAAATATAATGTCCTGTATCAAAAATCAAAAATAACTTTTCCAATGTTTTAATTTTCAAAATACAGTAGTTTGTCAAGTACATGTGTAGTACCAATGTTTTATTTTATTTTTTGAATTAGTGAATTTTTTGAAGTAGTGTTTGACTCAATGAATGGAAATGTTGTATTGCAAATAATGTACAATTTACGGTAACTTATACTACCTAATTATGGGTGCACTTCTAAATAATAATTTTAGCAGTTGTGTTAATAAATATTTTTAAGTGTTTTGCTGAATTTTTAATTATTTAACCTATTTATCACCATGCAAAATTAAAGTTAAAATTTCCCGTCTTTATAAATTTGGTACTCTTAAATCTTATACCCTACATTTTTAACTACAAATAAGCCTTAAAATGAGATTTTCAAGGTCATTTTATCAAAAACTTTTACAATTCTTTTTTCAAAACTGTTAGAATATAAATGTAATCTAGGGTAAAATATTTACGGTATTATATTACATTCCAGTCTCAAAAGTGCTTTTATTAGTAGTAAAATTGACTTCCAAATTGCAAAAAAACATGTTTTCAGAGGTTATATTTTTAAACATTTCCCCGGACCCTCCGTTTTGCTGGGGGTATTCCATACCCCCCCTCCCGACCCCCCCGGTAGGGCCCGCACCACACGGTGAGAGAGGAATGATACAATAAGGGTAGGGGTTAATGCGCGCCGCTCGCCCCACTCCTTGAGTTACGCTATAAAACTGGCTGCTATGCATAGCAGCGTGCTTCTGCTTCACAGAGTCGCCTGAACAACATCTCTCTCTCCACGCTACCTATCTAACAGAAACTCTTGTTAATTCTTTACTCTTGGCAAAACTTCCTATACATTTCCTCACTCGTTATCTGGAGGCTGATCCCTCCAGGGCGAGTCCTTCCTACTGTGATCTGTTGGCTGATCCCGGCAGCACAGTC
>JAGFPH010001417.1:239111-252081 GCA_018207615.1 Philaenus spumarius
TCCTTCCTACTGTGATCTGTTGGCTGATCCCGGCAGCACAGTCTACTCCCCTCGTTATCTGGAGGCTGATCCCCCCAGGACGATCATTCCTTCCTTTCAAATCTTTTATGAATACGCATATTGTCGTAGCCCTTCTGTAAGGACCCTCATACTTAACCTACAAACCAGCAAAGTTACGATACCAAACAATCTTGAATTTTTAGTCATTGACTTAATAAAGTTGACAATATTCATTGCATCTTCAAGATTTTGTACAGTCATTCATCCTAAACTTTAACTGCAAGAGACTTTTGTTGAATACTGCAACGATTTCATTGCACTAAAGAGGCAACTACTGACTTAACTTTGGCGACTAAACCAGTATAAATAACAGGCATAATATGAGCATCATAAGTTGTTAAAACTTCACACTTTGACCTTTCTTTTTATTTTATAAAGTCAACACTTTTGAAAATTATAGAAAAAAGTTGACAAAACAATATTTCTTCTTCTATATTCCCTTTGAATTCAAAAGTTAATAAATTAATTGGCCTGGCCAACCCTGTACTTTCACAATCTAGACAGTTAATGGATTCTTTTTTTTTACAGTTTAAGTTTAATAAATTACTTTCATTTATTTTTGTGTACACTTTTCATTCTTCAAAATTTAACCATAGGTTTTATTGTTAATGCCCTACAGAAGAAAACCAAATTTTAAACATTTAAACAGTTTATAAAAATCGCCAAACTGGTAACTGAACTATAAATAGCCTGATTTAAAATAGCCAGTTAACAACAAAACACATACCATGAAGTTTATGTTAGTACCTAAACAAACACATGCCAGCTGTCTGCTAAAACCCATAAGCCACTTCTAGTAATACTATATTGCCAAAATTGAAACATGAAAAGAACAAAAAAGATAGTTACACTGTAATAACTCTCACCGTATTGCAAGTAATGTTTAAAATCTTACAGATTTAAGAATTTAGTTTTTTCGCCGTTTTAGTAAATTATTTATATCAAGTGTTATATATTTTCATTTTCAGAAATAACCAAGGAAACCAAAATTACAATAAAAAATTTGTATTAAATATTTTAAATTTTTTTTGTTCAGCTCTTAAATAAAGCATTGTTTATTATTCTTGGCACAAAAATAATAAATTGTTCCTCACAGGGTTGGCTTAAGTTAATAGTAAACAAGTTGTATAAAACTTATTTGTATACAATACGTTACGAACAACCTTCCCCTTCCATAAGTGATGGCACTCTGGTAAAATCTTTCATTTTTTCATTTAATTGGATTACAAAAATTTTATATATTTAAGGCAAAAATAGTTCAACAAAATTTGTATATTCTAACATAGAATTAAAATTTTCCAACTTTCGCTGTCAGGGAGGTCAAAGCAACACTACTGCACAGTTGCTCATGATCAGTGAACATTTATTTGTAGTTTTATTGTAAGGATTTTTAGAGAATAGCTTTTAAGGCGAGTAAAATTGTTCCACAACCAACTAAAATGTTGTCTAGGGCCCAATTGTAGGTCACAACCCATAGGTTGGGAACCTTTGGTCTAGTAGGTTCATTGGTGTTTCTAGTTTTTCACTTATATTGGTTTCTGTGAGATGTACTATTAAATATTTGAGGCTCATTGTCTTTTCAGTGTTTATTTGGATCGATTATCCATTTATTGTTGTATTTTCTAGGCATTATTTTTTTACATGAAGTGTAGGCCATACACTTGTTTCGGTCTTCAGTTGTTCAGTATTTGAGAAAGCACAAATTAAAATATTGTTGTCATTGTTACTACCCCAGTTCCTATCTCCAATCAATTATTCTGGCTTCTCTCAAGTTGTTTAATCATTTTTGTATTTATGCAGTTGTAAGAGCTTCTCACCATACGTGACATTTGGTTTTATGTCAATTTTGAATGTTTCATTTTACAAGACCAAATTTCCCTCTGATTGACTCCAAATAATCTTTTTAAAATGCTTATTTTTGGAGAGACCTTTGAATGCTGTTTCAAGGAAAGTTTGTTATCAAGCTACTCAAAATTGGTAACAGTTGGTTACTTTGGTATTTTCAGTCTCGACACATATTTTTTTTTTTTTTATAGTTTTGCTTGTTACTGTACCGTATTTCAATCCCTCCATCCTAAAACGCATTAAGTAAAGCATTCACGTTATCCTGAAAAGTTTTAAATACGTTTTTTTACCAAAATTATTAACAAAAAAATCTTTACATGTAGCTTATGTAAACACAAAATTAATGTACAGTGCAGTTAATTTTAGTGGGAGATATAGCAGTAGATAGATTTAAACATTTTTGATAAAGATATTACAGAGTAATGCGTTTAATACAGATGCTTATTTTGTAAAGTAATGCGTTTAATACATATATGCTTATATGGTAGAGTAATGCATTTAATACAGATGCTTATATGGTAAACTGACTTTAGATTGTAAGATGATTTACATATTATGCACAAGCAAGAATTAGGAAATGCATGAAGTAGTTAAGCATATTTCCTGGAAATTCCAGGTTCATAATCTTGCTCAACATTTTTTCATCAAAAAAATATTTCCTCTGCAGTCTACAAAAAGAGATACCACTGGTTTGCTTTGGTTAAAATATCCTTAAATGGTTTGAGTCAAATTGTCACTTGGTGCATGATGGTAATTTTTTTCTAATTCTACCTTGTTCATTAGTCAATAGTTTTGGGATTACTAATTAATATTGTAACCTCCCAGTTTTCATTCTTTCTATGTCTTATTTGCTATAAAAGATGTCAGGAAAATCAATCTTTAGTTATGTGTTCATCTCCAGGTTTTTTTGATTTTCTTGTATTTCTTAGCTTTGTTTCTCGGGTTATTTTTTTAATTGTTAGACTTTGTAACTTACCATTCCAGAATGAATTGAATTTATTTGCTCTTCCTCTAGGTATGCAGAATATTTAATTTTGTAGACGGCTAGTTGTTTTTATTGGATTTCAGAATTACTTTAATCTCACCTTAATCCTATCATAGATCATGAATAATAAAATAGATCATGCATGTATACGGGGGCTGTGTGCCGAAAAAAAGGTTGTCGCGAAAATAGTACATGATCGCGCCGCGAGGTAGCGCTAGGGAGAAATTATTGGTAGCATTGGTGTTTCATACAGCTTCTGTCGTTTCCCCAATAGATAACGCCACTATCGTCGAATTTCCAGTGGAACAAAATATTGCATTGGATCGGAGTTCTATTAAGTTATCCAAATACAATGATCCTATTGAGGTGAACAGTGATCTGAAAAAGTTTCCAATTTTCCTTTCTGAAGCTCCAATTACGCTGAGGTACATTTGCTTCTGATCTGTGTTGATGGTGATCTCTGTTATCACACCTCTCCCCTCATTCTCAGTCACAAATCACCCTGTTTCTCAATATACAGTGTATCTGCAGAAACTTCAGCCAAGCCTGGATTGAAATTTCTTTGATCACTCAGAAACCAGGCTCATCTTCACGCCTATTAAGATTCTAATTGTAATCTGTTTTGATAAGAGCAAAAAGTATTATTTTTGTATCAGGTTCTATAAAAATCTGCTAAAAATACAACTTTTGTGTATTTTTCCACTGAACCAATACATTTTATTATAAAACTATTGTTAAATAAATACAAACCGTTCTACACATTATCTCAAAATTGAAAAAAAAATTAAGTTTAGGATTATAAAATGAATAATGTGATATTAAATAATTGAAAAATATTTATAACTCACAATGTGTTTTAGGAGGCATGTAGTAAATAATAATTCAAAACTTTGGTTTAAATTTTATTAGATAAGAAAATTGTAAAACTTTGCTTTACATATAAATAGCCAATAATAATTTCCGCTTGTTTCAGTTATCAGAAAGTTTTCAAAAATTGGTTTCATTGGTCTTGGTGCAATGGGAAGTGGAATGGCAAAAAACTTATTGAAACAGGTAATTTACTTATACATTATAAAAAAATATTGGTTTGAAATTAATGAAATGTAGAATCAAAATATAGTGTTAACTTATTTTAATTTTGTGCTACATAGCATTATTTTATATACTGTAAAGTTTGATCCAAAAGGTAAATAAAGTCTGTTCCATTCACAACATTTTTGATTTTTTATACTGATAATATAGTAAACAAGATTATTTACAACATTAACAAACACATACTGTAACTGTTATGGTTGTTTTAGAAAAAGGAACTTATCGTGTTCGATGTCAACAGGAAAGCCACAGAAAATCTTTCCAAAGAAGGTGCTCAGGTAGCAGGAACTTTAGAAGAGTTGGTAGTGTCAGCAGATTGTATAATAACCATGTTACCAGCTGATAAACATGTGATGGAAGTATATTCAGATACTAAAGGGATTTTTAGGTTAGTCAAATAAACAATACCAGAACATAGTGTGTACAGTATTTACAGTGCTTTCTCGCACAAGATTGTTTTTGTTTTACATGTATAGGCCTAACAAAACATGTTAAAATTTATAATTAAATTTTAAAAATCTAAATTAAAAAAAGTTAAAAATCTTTAATGGTTAAAATATGTAAATTAATGAATTCATATATAAAAAAGAAAATAAGTATGTAACCGGTACCGTTACATTTAGAACAAAAAAGTATATTTATAATGTTTCAAAGACCACAGTGAAATTGTTTTCTTATTTTATAAATTTTTTTTTTTAGTCAGAGTAATAAGGTCTACAATTTTTTTTTTTTAGAATTTAACTGCATAAATCTCTTTCAATATTGTATTATGAATTACCAATGAATACAGAATACTATGTTTGTGTATTCATTGGAATTACTGAGTGATATTTGAACCAAAAGCAGAGATTAAGTCAGTAGGGTCTATTGTTGAAATGAATTTTATCACTTTTTCTACAGATATTTAACTTATAACTTTCAAGGTATTTAACTTTTGTCAGGTCGCGCGAAAATATTACTAATTTGGTCGCGCACGGTCTAAAAGACCGGGCCAAGGGAAAGCAATAAAAGTAATACACAAACTTAGTTGAACAAGCTTTATTTTACAAAAAGTTAGTCTTAACTTAATTGGCTATGAATGGTTACGTTATATTAAATTTTTCTAGTTATGAAATTAAATTTAACAAATCTTTAAACAAAAAACTATCTCAGGTAAAATTATATTAGATTGTTGTAGCCTACATTGAATTTGATTGTCTCTTTGTTTATTCACTCATTTCCTGGTCTACTTCTCTATCAACTGCAGCACACTGGTTGCAGTAGTTTGTCGTGTGCTCTTTACAAACGTATCAATTGCACTCTGCACAGGTGACTTTCGTCTTTCGATTTGCACGCCAAGAACAGTAAGAACACCTAAAAACACACGCATTGCTATATTTATCGTAAGTTTGGTATTCTGCATAAAAATTTTAAAACTATAATTGGCGGGCAAATCAATATAATAAACAATTTTATAGTATCGTGGTTTTTAGCAAACAATTATAGAACAAAGACCGATTAAAATAATAAACCTAAATGTTGACATTTACGAAATTTTAGATTTGGTTACATGTGTATCACATTTATTATGACTCACCTTCCTGTGGCACCTGGAGCTCAGGGACGTCTGTCTTCTTGGATTCCCGCCAGTTTCTTGATGTTCTGTTTCAACTGTTTCGGCAAATTTTCCATTTTCGATCTTTGAAGCAAAAAAGGCATGGAGAGGTCTTTTGCAAGTCTTTTAAGAAATTTTTTTCTCAGTTCATCATCATTAGTATTAGCCACATGTATAATATAAGAATTAACTCCAGCAATATTTAGAAGTGCGAAGAACAGAGTCATGGACCACCTGTTGGTTTTCCTTCCAACGTTGTACGTGGCTTTCAGTTTATCAAGGGTGTCTACGCCACCTTTTGTTCTATTGTAATGGGTGAGCATTTCTTGCTTCAATTCTTTCTCTGACTCTTCGTCCAATGCATCTGAGCGGTGTTGGGTTGACAGCATGAGTACCACTTTATTATTTTTGCTTTAATAAGATAGTAGCGTGGCATATTCTCCGTGTACAAACAGACTGCTGTAAAGCTGGCGCTCCTTGTGATTTGTAAACACAGTTGAAAAGGGCAGATCTCTTTTATTTTTTCTCAGGGTTCCCGTGATCGATAACTTGTAATCTTTTGCCATCGTTTCTGCAAGAGGAATTGATGTGAAATAGTTATCAATTGTCACCCCTCTTCCAGAACCATATATGGGTTCTGTTAGTCGTAACACTACATCTTTGGCAGCATTACTGATTGCAAAAGGTCCAACCAGCTGCCTTCCACAATATACTTCCATGTTGCTGGCATAGAAAGTTCTAGCATCTGCCAAACAATAAATTTTAATGCCGTACCTTGCCGGTTTCGACTTAATATACTGTCGGAAAGGACACCGACCACGGAAGGGTTCCAACATTTTGTCGACGGTGCCATGCTCTCCAATAGTATAGTAAGATTTACAATTTGTGTTGAATTTTTCAAACAAATCTCTAATGGGAGCGAGTTTGTCAATTTGACGCCTAGAAAATCTAGTATTAACGTCATCAAACCTTAGGGCTCGCAATAAAAATTTTAATCTTCTCGCGGGCATGATTGTGCGAAAAAACTCAACTCCTGTGAAGTCAGTTTCATATAAATCATCAATATTCAAATGAGAAGACTTCAAGGCCCCTGACAAATACAACAATCAAAAAAACGCCTTTATCTCAACATTAGTAGTATCCTTGGCATCCCTTTCTCTGGCATAGTTTGGTCTGAGCTTCGCTATTTGAATATTAGTAAATCTAACAATAACAGTCTAGTGGTTCAGTAGAATTTCTAGTAACACCCCGAAGCCCAGGCAAATGTATTCTGAGAATATTGTGAGAAGCACGTCTTACGGCTTGAGGTGGATTGCATAAATACCATTTGGTGGCTTGGTCTCTTCCTAGAATGTAATTTGTGTTTCTGGTAACATCATATATAGGGACAGTCACAGGTGGTTCTTCCTCATCGGCCGACAACTCCGTGTTCGTATTGTGGCAGCTTTCCTCTTGGGAATCATCACTTCCCGTCATCACTTTCACGATCAGAAATATTCAGTTCTGTCTCGGCATCAAGTAGTAACGTTCTAATTAGCGCTCTTCTTCTTCATAATTCATTGTAGAACAACAACAACACTGAATTAACTATGTACAATTTTAATAACAAGAACAAGTCGCGCACAGTTAAACAGACCGTGTTTTCGACACTCACAAAGAGTCGCGCACGGGAATATCGACCGGGCACCAGATAAAACGCACAGAACTAGTTGAAGACTGCGGCTAGACTGGCAATCGATAGCTTGTAGGTGATGAGAGTGGGGGAAGTTGTGAAGAAAATGGCTGTGTTTGAGCGGGAAACGTTACAGATAGAGCATAAAGTCTAAGCGCCCGGTCGAATAGATTGTGGCACGACCAATTAAAGGTTATCAAAATATTTAACCCTCCAAGTGCTACTATCGCACTGAGCGACCTGTTCAGACCATTTGAAAGTGCTAGCATCGCACAGTGCGATAGTTCGTAAAATCGATATATCTAAGCTAATAGTTATCGGATAAATTTGCTCTTCACATAGAATGAAAGTAAATTGAATTCTCTATAGTAGGCAATGTGAGTTTGTCATCTTTGGAAGAAAAAAAGTAACAGAAGACAATATTGTCAGCTGTAAACAATGGTTTGTGTACATTTGTGTAAAAACTACGCAACTGACTAAGGTTGTTTAGTCGGTCCATAAACATGTTTTTTCTGTACATATCTTATTATATTATTATTATATTAGACATTTAGCATTTGTGGACTCATATTAGTGACCAAGATAGACTCAACATGGTTTATTTGTGAAATGGAATACAAATACTTATTCATGTACTGTATAATACATTTTTCTCATAAATTACCATATGTGTTACTTTTTAAATTTTTAGTAAATTTTTTAGTTTAACTAGTTTTTTTGTGATACATTTCTTATTCAGAACTAAAATGAGAACAATTTGTATATTTTGGAATTTACATTACTAAATTTTCAAGACCATCTACGGTCCTACAAATTTAAAAGAAATTTTTTTACTCCCCCACTCTAAGGACATCATTTATTAACATCGGGTGGTTAAGTGTTTTATTTTTATTTTATATTGTAGAACATGTTTTTATGAACAATTTGATATATAATACATGCTATTTAAATATATTTTTTCATATAAAAAATAATTAATTGTTAAACTAACCGTGCAAGATGCTCAAAAATGGCCCAGTACTTTAAAGTGATTTAATTAGCACTTGGAGGGTTAACTTTGGAAAATATATGTTAGTTATTTTCAAGTAATTAAAAAAAAAGAAAAGATTTTTAGATTGCTTCCCTGTTATTCATACCATTATAAATGTTTGCAATAAAAAAAAAATAACAACATTACATTGTTACAGGTATATAAAAAAATCATCGCTTCTGATAGACAGCAGCACAGTTGATCCTAATGTTGCTCAAATGTTGTCATCCATTGCTCAAAAGAAAGAAGTAATGTTTATTGACGCTCCAGTTTCGGGAGGTAAAATTTAGATAAAATCAATTCTTTTATGAACTATTCTTTTGAAACTATATTGTAGTAATTCTTAATGTAAGTGAATTAATGAATAAATAGTAATAAATTGGGTGGGACTTGATAATAAGAGGCAGTGGGAATTGATTGTAAACTTTTAGTTTCCAAAGTAAACACTAGAGTCGCTCTACAAGTTTGTCCGTATCACTGCTTGGAGCGCTGCCTGCATAAACTGAGGTAGTTAGAAATAACCGGTCTCCAACTGACAGAGAAGGGGAGAGAGAGAGAGCGATAGAAAAAATAAAGTAAATACAACAAAGATATACACTCTTTCACAACCCTCAACTGCCCCTGCCTAGTCTTTAGCCGTAATAGAAAATGATAGGAGGGGGAGAATGCTTACAAAATTTAGGTCTGTCCTGATCCATAAGTATAATCGCGTTGACATTATTAGTACCATACCATTCATAGGTAAATATTTAAATCTTGAGTTCCAATTGTACATTAGTTGCAAATATTATATTTAAACTTAAATTTAATATTTTTCAATTCATTACTAAAATTGATTAAAACTGTTGTAAAACTTGGTTTTTTACATTGCAACATGGTTTGCTTATGACTTTTAAGATTGTAATATTTAGGCCTACTAACTGTCACAAAGTGTTTGAAAAATTTAACAGCTTATTTTTACTTATGTTGGCTTTTTCAAACCTGCATAGAAAAGATTACATTTCAATGTCTTATTGTTTACTTCACTAAAATATACAGAGTGTTCCATAAGTAAAGTGCCAAACTTCAGGGAATGGTTCTATGGGTCAAAATAAGAAAACAAGTTCATATAAACAAAGACCCGAAAACTCTTCTAGATATCATCAACCATTTTGTTTTTTGTACACAATAATTTTTATCCAGAGAATGGTTTGACTGATTGAGTTCAACCTTTGCATGAACTTTAACCTAACAATGATATATCTCAAGAAAAATAAGCGATTAAATCCAATCATGAGTTTCAAAATAGCGGCTGTTTGAAAATTTCAAACCTAAATTACTCAAAAACCGTAAATTTTAACAAAAAATGTCGACACATTTTTTGTAGCCTTTTTGATTTCCTAAACTGTTAAAACAATCGAATGAAGGATAATAGTTAAGTTATGTGTAATAATTGGTTTATTCAACCCGGCATCCTATACCAACACAGTAAACACAGCAATATTGTATGTACATTTACTGTCATTATCTTTAACTAGTGTTATGTTTTACGGATATGGCTCGAGTCACCATTTTGAGCACAATTCTCCTGTTCCTGAAGATCATCTGAATTATTGTTTACAGCTGTCTTATTACTGCAACAAAAACATATTGTGTTGAAATCTTATGTGTAAAAACTGTAACACCATAAAGAATAGCCATATACTGATGGCTTATATGATAAATCTCTCATAACACTATCTAAACAGATGTGTACCTCTAGCAAACAGGGAGTGTGGGTCAAGTCGCCTCACACTCTCGAGCGCAGGGGATTAGAAACGATCATATTAGAATGGGGTTGGAAAGAATCTCCGGACGGATTAATCCCAGTGTATGGGAATAAGCAACTAGTACCCGACGAAATATTAAAACTCATTTCCTGCACATGTAAAACAAGTGGTGGCTCTAGATGTTTGTGCAGAAAATTAGGTTTAAAATGTAAATCATTTTGTAATTTTTGTGATGGAAAAAATTGCACGAACGTCGAAATAGAGCAACTGGAATGTGATTTACTAGATGATATTCCGATAGTCGAAAGCGTTGATGATATTTTTACCGACAATCCTCCAGAAATAAATGACGATGTCATCGATTTCGATGACATTGAATCAGATATTGCGGAGCATTGTTCGTCTTTGGAGGATGAAGACAAAAATATTCATCTAGGGACTCCTCCAAGTGAAGTGGCCGATAACACACCGCAAAAGCGAAAAAGATTGCATTAATATTTCAACATACGTGCAATTATTTGCATCGCAAAAGATAAGTTGTAATACAAAATGAAATGTATAATATGAAAATGTACGCATAAATTTAAATATGAATTTAATTATTTACGGATGACTAATATACCTTACCTGGTGATAAATTATTTAAATAACCGCGCCTCCGAGCGCCTCGGCCAATCAGCGTGCACCTTCCCCCCCCCGCCACACGATGCCGTCACTCGGCATTAAATTATTTTATTCGCGTTGTAATTAACTCGCGGATACTTGATCGCTATGAATTCTAAAATTTATATTCCAATTGTTTATAAAAGTTTAAATCTTACCGATTCTTATGGTTTTTGTACTTTTCCGAAATATTGTGTCTATGCGGAGCAGCGGCACCAAACTCAAAAAGGCCTATAAAATATGCCCTGTTTGAGCTATCGGGAATTTTTTTAATTGAAATGCTCGTATTTGATTCTTTTTTGATTTGCAGCAAATTGCGATTTCATACAATCAAAATTGCAAAAGTTATTAATACAAAACCGTTTCAAAAAAACGTGTTTTTTCTACAAAACAGTAAATAAAAGTATTTTAAAAATTGTTAAAAATACAAAACCATATGATTATAAAAATATAAAGTCTTATAAAGAGTTTAAGATCTGAAACAACAAAATCGGTCAATTTTTTGTCAGCAGGGAGGCCATTAAAAAAAAAGAGTTTTTTTGAGTTTTTGGCAAAAATTTTGGGAATATATAAAAACAAATTTGTGGGCCTAAACTAGATCAATATGGGTATATTGAAGGGCCTACCGGGCTTATTGGGAAATCCGGCCCTGTCAAGGTTATATTCGAGGGAAACTTAGGGGCTTACTAGTGAGCCCATTTGAAACCGATTTATGCAAAAATTTCGGAGTTCGCACATTTTGTCCACCAAAAATGCACTGCAAATGGCCTAAATACACAAGTACCATAAATTATCCTAATTAATTTAGTGTAATAGTTTGAGTTCTTTTTATTTGTATTTAACTGTTAAGTTTTTATATTTTAAATTGATTAGCTCATTTTTTTAATAGTTGTTTGAATGAGGAGCTTGATTGGAAAATTTAAATGCTGTAATCGAAAATAGAATATCACTTTTTACTGGACTTTGCAAAAAACATAAATTTTCATGTTTACCTATCAAAGTTAAAGACTTACAAGTTATAAATGAAAAATAGATATACTTTTTTAAATTGACACTAATTGAGAAACTATTGATTTTTATATATTGCATACAATTTTTGTGCCAATCTTTATTTTTTTAACCCCATCTATTTTTACCAGTTACACTTTTTTACAAATAAAATTAGACTTATTTACCATCATATTATTGTAACAACATACAATTTCACACGTTGATTCCTGTATCGAAAATATTTGTACAGTTCTGTGATATAAACCCTATTGAAATCATTTTGTTTCACTTACATGTATTTTTACTTCAGAGTTATTGAATGTTTATTTAAAAAAAAAAGAAAGCATTTTGGGAAAGGTATGTAGTAGGTTAATTACCTTATTAAATAATTAGTAAAAGCTTCAAATTAAATACTGATATAACTTAAGAATTTATTGATATCTTTATTAGAAATGTAAAGTAGCATTTTGATTTAACTCAGGCGTTCTGGCTGCTGCATCTGGTCAATTAACATTTATGGTTGGTGGAACCAAGGAAGAAGTAGAGTTGTGCCGACCTATCCTTAGCACTATGGGGAAAAATATTGTGCACTGTGGTTCATGTGGTAGTGGACAAATAGCAAAACTATGCAACAATTTATTGCTAGGAATAACTATGGTGGGCGTGTCTGAAGCAATGAACTTGGGGATAAGGTAAAGAACTTTTCTGCTTATATACTTCCCCATCAAGGATTAATTAAATTAAATTACAAGTTAAATAATTCGAACACTCAGCTGAACCGCTGACATGAGTTCAGCGAATTTCCAAAATTAAGTTTATATTTTTGGATTTTAACCAACTATTTGGGAAATTTATCTACTCTCGAAAGAGCTGAATAGCTGCCGTGTGAACAATATATACTAGTAGAATTTAAACCTCCAGCTTCGACTCACACACTGCTTTGTTCCACTTGCAGCAAAAAAACTTGCTTTGCGAGTTTGCACCTCGACCTTATGGCCTTGAGTTATGGACTGCTTCACTTCGCTCACAGCGTACAAACTCGGCCGTCGGCCTCGGATTAGAAGGTGCCCACACGGTAAAATCTCCTAAGTGGATTTGAACCGGGTAATTTTATGGTATTTTACGTTTTGATCGATTTTGGGGAACCAAGCGAGTTATATAGTCGTGTAAAAACAAAATGTGCAGAATAATATCCTACATTAATTATTGTTTTAGATAAAACTCCGAAAAAGTTTCATTCTAGCACAAAAAATCTAACAAACAGTTACTTCCGGTTGTTGGATTTGTTTGG
>JAGFPH010001417.1:253653-264825 GCA_018207615.1 Philaenus spumarius
TTCAATGGCATAACAAATTCCAATGGTGTAATTAAAGACGCCACTTCAGCCAAAGGTATGTTAGAAGCTCTTCAAAATGTATTTGTAAGATCCAGTTCTTTTTCTAGGTTAACATTATGGAGAAAATTGGTTGCATTAAAATGTAATAAAAGAGATAGCCTAGAAGATCATTTCTTAAAATTAGACAAAATAACCAGGGAGCTGGAAGAATTTGGCTCTAAAATAAATGATAGCGATAGGGCTCAAAAATAAATTTTACTTTGTTACTTTCTTTTGTCATACTACCTTCTAAATCACTTCTGTATATAAAGTAGTGTATACATGTAGGAGTAAATCGAAGAGGATGAATATCCTAATAGAGATAGACCTTGTCTACAGGGGTGCCCACAGCATGGTTTTTTATAACCACAGAATTTTTGGGGGGGAATACATTTTTGGGGTGTTTTTCACAGTTTGGGGGGGAATTTTCATATGTTCCTGATTAAAATCAATATAAAATATGAAGATTTGACGATTCCCCCAAGAAACTAGGAGATAATCTGTTTTTTCTATATGTTAAAAATCTCCAATTAATCGTGTGAAAGTACCGTATTATTGACAGCCAGGCAATTCGACTACTATTGCTTGTTGTGCAGTGTAGAGACGAGCCGATAGAGGGTGCCGCATGTGGTGTAAACAAAGTATAAACATATTATAGACATTTACAGCCTTAAGTTGAGAGCCTGCCAAGGTCATTCTGCAAACAAGGGCCCTCCCCCTCACAACAGTCCCAAAACCATGGTGTAAAACGGTGTAAGTAGATAAGGCGAGTGCTTCTCAGAAAGACGAGTTTTGGACGGGTTCAGCGCATTTCATCAGATGACGTCACGGCTGGAATTAAAAATGCAGCCTTTCATTCAAACTGCGTTTGCGCATAAATCATCAACAAAAATGTCTTACAAGTGTATATTTTTGTTTTCTGTATGAAACGTGCTTTCCAACAGTATGAGTTTAACGATACAAACATGAAATTTACTATACCGAATTACCTTCATTTTATGCTCTTTAGATTGGTGATTTCGAAAATAAAGTGAAATAAATGGTAAAAAAAACTTTCCCACTACACTTAAATATAGTGTAGAAAAAGTTATTATTAGAAATAATTTGCATATTATTAGAAATGTTCGTCTAAATTCAAATAGGGTTAAAGTTTGACTATTTTCTAACTTTAATATCAAATTTACATCGTTATAAACTACGTTTAGTTAGCTTTAAAACGATAACAAATTCATAATTTTTAAATGAGCGGAAGTGAGTGAACAAGTTTGTCTTGTCGTCTAAATCAAAGAAAAAACTTCTGTTCAAATCATAAAAAAATCCATTGAAAGTAGTATTACTATTCACTTTTTTTAAACTATTTTTTAATACAAAACAGTTTTATTGACTTATGTATTGCTTGTTTCTTTTTGGATGGAAATCACTTTCTTCATTTGTATGGTTGTTCATTTTACATACATTGCAGTTGTATTTTCGGAAGAAAAATCTGTTCGGTGTATTATTATTTATTTATTTTACATATTGTGTAGTTTTGTCCTACATTGTTTTGAACATTGTTGGTCTTATATTCATTTTTTGACCCTTGAGTCCAAAAAAGTGGTTTTTACAAAATGTCTGTCTGTATGTATACAAAGCTAGAGCGAAAACTATTCGATCGATTTCAAACAAATTTGCACCAGACATGTCAATTAGGCCTGTATAGATGCACGAAAAACGGGTTTGAACAATTTTGAAAAACAACCCCCTTTTTGGCCAAAAAACCAAAAAAAAAAAATCAGTTAGGGTATTATTTTTTTAATATAAAAACGGCTCTAACAATTTTGATCAAATTTGGCTTATTTGCAGCCCATAATGTACACTACCACATGCAGAAAACTGTATCTTTCTAAAAATTCTTGTTTAGCTAATAATAATAATAACTGATTTTTAGGGGGTTTTTTGGCCAAAAATGGGGTTGTTTTTCAAAATTTTTCAAAACCTTTTTTCGTGCATCTATACAGGCCTAATTGACGTGTTTGGTGCAAATTTGTTCGAAATCGACGAATAGTTTTTATCTCTAGCTAATAATAATAATATTTATTAGTTAATCTCCTAGTTTAAAATCACCTCTCCTACCCCTTCTACAAAAATGAAGTCACTGTGAATCTGTTTAATAATTTAAATAAGATGTTTGTGAGAAAGTATGTGCCAGTTTCAGGTACCGTTTATTTGAAATTTGTTTGTTTTATAACCTTTCTGTTGTATATTTAACCCTAATGTGTGTAAAATTTCTGTAAGTTGCTCTATTTTTCTGTCATGGTTTTAATGGTTTCATATTGTCTAGTTCCCGTACTATTGTGGTTTTCCGCAATTCTTACGTATTTTTTGGTGATTTAATTTTTTTTTTTTAAAGTTGTTCAATTTTCCTTAGATTCTTTGGTCTAGTGTTCTATTCTCCATTGTTATTATACGTTCGCAAATTTCAGGTCTTAAACCCTGTATTACATGTGCTATTATTTGGTTGTCTTCGACGTTACGGTATGTAATTAATAGATTGATTTGTGATTTGGCTATCCATCCATAAGCTCTTGAAACCACTTCTTATCTGGATATAAAATATGTGTATCTTCAGATGGTAAGCCGTGATATTGGGGGGGGTTGAACTAAGGCTATTTTCTCTTTCCTCTCCATTTCAGTGTTTGTTTTCGTTTTTTATTTTATTTGGGCGTTGTCTTGCTTCTTCGTAGATGTGTTCGTTTTTTCCTTTGATTGGACCATTTGAAATTTTGAAAGACCACATTTGAAATTTTTTTTGACATCTCATGATTTCCTTCAATGATATCTTGTTCGATGAAATTTGACCTGGTACGTCCGTTTTGACTTCCATTTGCTATAGGGTTAAGGTATGTTGCGTTGTGATTGAAGCGACTGGTGCGATCATAGCTCTGCGATAACAGCTGGAAGATAATCGCGGAGCGATGATCGCCGTCAGACTGTTGTTATTGAAGCGATTATTCTACCAGTCGCCCGTTTATAACAAGACAACAAGACCATTTTAAACAATGCAAAGCAGGCTTCCGCGATTATCACTCTGCGATGATCGCACCAGTCGCTCAATCACAACGTACCTTTACATCGAATGCGTCTGGCCTATTAATTTTATTCCATTAAGTTCTTTTGAAATCTATTTGATATTATTAATTATTATTATTATTAGTTATTTTTTGTTATTTATTAAAAAATCTTAATTTAGGGTATTCGTGTTTACCCCAATACTTACACTTTGCAACTACTTTTCAATCAATGTCTAGTTTTATCAAAATAATATTAAAACAATTTTATTCTCACTTAATTTTGTGTTGCATGAAATATCATTTATTTGTGTTATGTTTTTGTATTCTTCCAAATCGGTTAAATACCTACTACTGGTCTTCAAAATGTATTGTAGTTTTTTATTGTTATTTTCTTACAACATTTTCTTAATTATTACCGTATCAATGAATGTAAATTTATTTTTGTATTTTTCAACTATATATTACTTTTTTTTATTACATTCGAATAGCTAGTTTAATACTTTAACATGTTACATTACATACGATTACCACCAATAACAAGGATTTCTTTTTCACCAAGCATTAGAGGTTAAAGAATTTGTGTATTTGTATTATTTTATAAATTACATAGAGCCTCCTTTTTTCCATAAACATATTTTTATGAAAAACTTTAATAAGTTATTGGATTTAACTGTAAACTTTAAGTTACCTAATGGTTGTTTTCAGATTTTTAGAGAATAAAATAACACTTTAAGAAAAAAAAAACAATTATGCGTAATTGTTTTTTTCTTCTTTTGCTAAAATGACATAAAATGTCTACTTTATTCGGGAGAGGGAACCCACAGGCAGGTTTTGGGGGGATTTGCGCCATAGGCTTTGGGGGGGGATGGGCACTCCTGCTTGTCTACATCAAATTTGTCACCAACAACTAATGTCTGATAAGTGACAAGATCCTAGGTACAAATATTTCTGTACATTATACATGTATAATTTGTAGGTATCACTTAACTTGTTAAAATAATTTTTTTTTTTCAGAATATTGTATAGTAATAAATGTCTAGTGATATAGTCCTAAAATGTAATAAATTGTCCTATGAAATAAGTAGTCCTAATTAAATCAAAATAGAATTTTAATAACAATATAATTTATTTAATTATTGTTTTTTAGGGTGGTTTCTTATCTCAACTGATTGTAAAAGATCTTACACTGGCTAAATCTATGGCAGAAAGTAGTGGCACAAGTATTATCCTTGGAGAACATGCTTTGAATATTTTCAAATGTGTTTGTGAATCTGGGAAAGCCAACAATGATTTTTCAATCGTCTATCAATACATAAAATGCTTAAATAAAAACTAAAGTAGTTGATGAATAAACAATGTATAAAAATAGGTTTAATATTTAATTTGAAATTATTCCAACCTACTTAGAACTAATATCTCTAAAATTAATATACATATTTATTTGTTTTTTAAATCATTGATATGATATAGGACATAAGCTAAAACTTTTCTAGCAAGTTGTTGTTTAATGTATACACACAAGACGGGCACAAACCAGTAGCATCAGGTGGTGTGGCTATATTTATAAAGATCAACATTTGAACATCATGAGTTGTTACTGCTAAATCGCAGTTTCATTAAATTACACCTACAGCACAATCAAATCGTAACTGTATTTGCTGTATACAAGATTTTAGTAATATTATGTTAACTACATCCGCAGCTGGAAAGAACTGTAATTATTGCAAAGTTTTTATTTGGGTTTTATTGTTAAATATTTATAAAAGACTAAAAAATATTTGTGTGTAAAACAAAATTTTTTATAAACATTTATTCATTTGAGTTAACGTTATATTATAAATGTATTAACAAAATAATAAAATTTAATTTTAAGTCTATTAGCACGGGTTATATTTACTTAATTGACAACCTGAAACATATTTATATAACTGAAGCTATAAGGCCAATTCTTAATTTATGATTTGAATTTTGAAATCGTGGGAGGGGTAGATCTACAGTTTGGTAAATTTTTTCTGGTCTGTGCCTGAGCGGCAGATTGAAGGATAAGCGGTGGATTGCAAGTGTGCCACCTGTCTCTGTCTGCCAGTTTGATTGGTGGGGGAGGCTGCATTGTTTTTGTTCCAGGGTGCTCGATGCTTCGCTACGGCTGACCGCACACAGGATTGAGCAGGCGCAAAGGAGCTGGACCTGAAGCAATGAAACATTATGCTCCGAGTAATATTATGCTTTGATCCTTACAGTGTGCGGTGCAAGGTTGACGTAAGACGCGAGGGTCATGGAGCGGCTTCTGGATCATTTTTAGTTTGCGATTGACAGAATAGAAATGAATGCCGAGGTTGTGGAAGAGGTCAATGTTGTCATAGCTTTATGGCAGTTCATTCAAATGTTAGATTCAAGACCAGGTAGAAAGAAAATAGACCTTTTATTGTAGTCCTACATCAATGAACTGAAAAGTGATCATACAAAGTTTTATAACTACTGTCGCATGAGTAGGCTATAACCAGTTTTACAGTATTGTTAGGACTGATTTTTAAGACATGATCACTAAGCAGAACACCAATTGGAGGAAAAGATCTGCTGAGGAAAGGCTGTTTATTACTTTAACTTAAGAACAGAGCAGAGTGGATTACTCAGTCTGCACATGGGCAGATAGAAATTGCTCCCGACCACCAAACGTGCAACATAAATTCAGAGGTGATGTTGGGAGCATGCTCCGAGTGCCGTGTGGTGTTACGTCGCGCTTGCTCCATCTGTGTTCGGTCGTCCCATTTAATCATTTATAACAGTTGTGGACCGACAAAAACGAAGGAGCAAAATGTTTCATGTGCGGTCAGCATAAGCCACTATACACCAGTCCCGTGGTTTATAATGCACTGCCATCTTTTTGTTAGGCTGTATAATATAGGTCTATTATTTTGTCATTTGTAAAACAACAGACTTTTCGGTTAAAGAAATTTAACTTTCTTATCAATTCGCCAAATTAAAGATTGAGTATCACAAGGTTTATCACAGGTCCACTTCTTTTTAATATTTTTTTATAAGACTTAAAGTTTGTGAAAATTTAAATGAAGACGATATAGAAAATATTCTGTAGTAGTAGCCCAGAATTTAGATGAAGGCTAGAAATGGATAACAAACCAAATTGCAGTAAATGAGATAGTCAACCGGCTTTTGGATTAGGGACTTTCTATAAACCCACATTACCAAATCTAAAAATTCTTCATTTTTGGCGTGTTTCATAGTAGTAATCAAAGAACAATGCTTTAATAACTAGCTGGTACTTCAGATGCGATTAAATACATAAAAGGAATAGCGGGTAAATATTGTGCCTTACCATTAACGCAATAAAAAAAAGAAAGCAGCTGTGGGACTGTCGACAGAAGTGAAAACTGTAATGAATATAAATTGTTGGTCATATTGGTTTAGTCTGAAATTTGATTATTTTAACTTTAACACTACCAAGTAAACTATTTTAACACAATTTATAAAATGAGGATGTACAATGTCCATTTTAGAGGTATTACCAAGTAAACTATTTTAAAACAACTTACGAAATGAGGAAGCACAATGTCCATTTCAGAGGTATTACTACCAAGTAAACTATATACTCTGCTATATACACATGTGTACTATTTTTATACTAGAACGTGACGGAAAGTCCAAATTTTGTATTAGGACTTTTTTTTTTAAATTCATTAACTATTAAAAATTGTTTTAATAAATTGAAACCTAAAAATATGGATCTGGATAGCAAGAACATTGTCTACAATTTAACCTGTCAGTGTGGGTTGTCGTATGTGTTTAAACTTCTCGTCCATTTAAAAAACGTGTTTCTCAATATAAAAAATGCATAACAACGAGCGAAGTTAATCCGTCTAAAGTTGCTGAGCATGTCATAGCTAAAAACCATGCTATTCTTTGGGATGAGGGGTTCCCCCTACTGAAAGAGTCTAACTGGAGAAAGACAGTTTTCAAAGAGACTACTATAATGTCGGTGAAGGAAAACTGTCTTTCCCACCCAAGTTCCACCGTAAGTGCTATCTATTTCCCTTTGATTAAAAATAAAGTACAGAGACTTTTGACAGGCCTAATATAAGAATTAATAATACTAACGTAGTGGGGGTTGAACCTTTGAACGACCTACGATTGATCCCTACTCAGTCAACCTGTGTTAGGCATTCGGAAAAGTTGTGACAAAAAACGTCCGCTAAGATCTTGACTTACATCACCTGAGGACGCAAAGTGTTTTTGGTTCTTCGCGAAACGTCATGATTTTGTATATACTGTATTTGTTCAAAGGGTTTTGTGTTGTGTAAACTTCATCAAGAACATCTTGGTGTAACAAAAATTAAATCACTTGCAAGAAGCTATTGGCCGGCCATAGACAAAGAAATTGAGAACTCTGCTAAAAAGTGTATAAATTGTGTTAACAGACTAAAGTGCAAAAGAATGTTACAATTCATCCATGGGAGTTTCCCGATGGGCCATGGCAAAGACTTTATGTAGATATTGCGGGGCCATTCAATAATATCTATTTTTTATAATAGTTGATACATACACAAAATGGATTGAAGTATACATAATGAAAAATATCACATCCAAAACAATCATTAAAAAGCTTCAAGATTGTTTTTCAATATTTGGACTTTCTGTAACTTTAGTATCCGATAACGGAACTCAATTAATCTCTGAGAAATTTGAGACATTCCTAAATGAAAACGGAATCAAGCATTTTAAGACAGCACCATATTTTCCTGCCTGAAATGGTCAAGCTGAGCGTTATGTTCAAACAGTTAAGGAAGCTCTTAAGTCCATTGCTACTGACCAAGATACTATGCGTATGAAATTGAATAATTTTCTACTTCATTACAGAAAAGCAGCAAATTCAACCACTGTTGAAAGTCCAGCTTTACTAATTTTTCGGAGAAATTTAAGATCAAGACTTGATCTGATGCTGCCTAATATAAAACATAAAATTAAAGACACACAAACGAAGATTGTTGAGAAAGAAAACAAAAAGACTAATATAAGTTTTGATTTGGGTGAGAATGTACTTATCAGAATGTTTGAAAAGTAAATAGTAAAGGTTTAATATATATAAAACATGCTAATCAAAAAGTTGTGTTGTGTTTTGTCACCTGAATTTTTTAATACTGTTGGATCTGATATAGAAAGAAGTATCATCTCAAATACTGAGAAAACAAGTGAAGATGAGTCATCTAGTCTCAAATATGTTGTTAATGAAAGACAGAACAATCTGTATGAAGAACAAACAAAGTAAAACAGAAAAGGAAGATAACATATCAAAGGAAGTAAAATACCAAGTTGAGACGCCAAGGCGAAGTACATGTTTTAAAAGGGCACCAATACAATTTTCTATATAGGGGAAGGGTGTTAGTGTAACCATTCACTAACAGTTTATCTGTGAGCCTAACTGCAGATTTTTAACTGTCACAGAACACTATTCAGTTCTAATGACAGGCTTCGTCTGCAGATAATGAACTGACAGGTTATTAACTGCAGGCCAACTGTACATTCACCATACACTAAAGGGCCCCACACACTGTCAGATATCCTTCAGGCCATTGTCTTATACTATGATCGTAAGGCTAAAATCTCAGACCACCACACATTACCTTTCGACCGCCTGCATTCCGAAGTAGGAACTGCAGTTGTGTGCCTGAAGACGCCACACACTTTGCGGCTAATGCCTTCAGGCTAATGCTGTTGGCTACGGCCTGCAGGCTGTGAACTGTCACAAAACTGCCCTGGAGCAGAGGGCTTCAACACTTCAGTTTTGAACCCAGCCAGCCATGCGTCGTCGTAAACGTTGCGCGTTCTATGTGTTGTCGATAATTTATGAAGACAAACCTGCAACGAAAAGAAGATTTTGGACGAAAAAGTGGCTTTTGGAAAGATCTACAAGTTCACACAAGTCTTTATTACGTGAATTAAGACATTCCCACCAAGAAGATTTGTTAAATTATTTGAGAATGAGTGAATATAATTTTAATATACTTCTGGGTATGATTTCACCCTTTATTTCACCGATGAATACGCATTTGCGTCAGTCAATAAGTTCTGAAGAAAGGCTAACTGCAACTTTAAGGTTTTTAGCAACGGGCTAGAGTTTTGAAGATTTGAAGTTTCCAACACGAATTTCACCTCAAGCGCTTGGACTTATCATACCAGAAACGTCTAAACACATTTACCTGGTGCTGAAAGATTTGTATATGAAGGTAAGTTTTATCACAAATAATTTAAATACATTTGTTTTTACTGATTCATTTTATTTTATTTATTAGTTAACAAAAACAGAAAGTTATAAAACTTAAAATATAGAATGCCAATACAAAAAAAAATTACTTATTATTATTAATATTAATTCATAGGCAAAATTTAAAAAAGTACAATAGTTAAAATCAAAAAAGTAATGTTGAATTTTAATTAATCACTAAGTAATGGGACAGTTCTTCATTATTTTCATCTTGCATTACATATTGTATGGGCAATGAATAATTATTATTGGTTTCCTGCGGTGGTGAGTTGGACTTGTTTGCTAACGTCTGTTGGCTGTTTTGTAAGTCAAGAACTGCATGAGGAACTGGTGGCTGCGGAAATGCAAATTTCAATGCGGTTACATCAGTTTCCTCCTGAAGTCTCCCTTTCAATCCATTAAATAAAATTTTATTTATTAACATTTCCGCGTGCAATCTGTGCTCCTCATCCATGCGGCGTAGTTTGCACGCTACGTTGATCCCAATACCATCAAACTCATCATCTTCTTTTAAAGCTGCATCAATAGATCGTTTCTGCTCATTTCCTGCTTTTTTTGATTTAAATGTAGAAGTTGACGGGACGGATGAAGAACTGTCTGACCTAGTAACTGCTGGGAAAGTAGGTGACGGCAACGGTGATTGTTGATGTGAATGATTTGATGATGAGCTTTCCTCCAGATTGTACTGAAAAATATAAATTAATAACTAACAACTAAAAATATATATAGCCTTATAAAAAATACACAAATTAAGTAAAATTAAACGTTGTTTCAGTTGCCCGATTCTGAAGAAGCATGGCAAGCTACAGCCAAGGATTTTGAAAACCGATGGAACTTTCCCAACTGTGGTGGAGCGATAGATGGGAAGCATATATACGAATCAAGAAACCCCCTAATAGTGGTTCGTATTTTTATAATTACAAAGGGTACTGCAGTATTATATTGATGGCAGTAGTAAATGCAGACTACGAATTCATATATGTGAACGTGGGATGTAATGGCAGAGTTTCTGATGGAGGTGTGATTGAGTGTACAAGCTTTTATAGAAAATTGCTAAACAAGCACCTTAAAGTGCCACAGAACAACGCAACTAAGGCAAACCTTAATTTTGCAATTGTAGCCGATGAAGCTTTCGCGTTACATGAAAATATATTAAAACCATATCCTCAACGACAATTGACTCATGATGAGCGCATATTCAATTACCGCTTGAGCAGAGCTCGCCGAACGTTGAGAACACTTTTGGTATTCTTTCAAGCCGTTTCAGAATATTTCATTCTGAAATCAACATGAAACCGCAAAAAATTGATTTTATTGTTCTAGCAACGTGCGCTCTTCATAATTTTTTGAGGAAACGGGAAAAATTGACGTATATGCCGGTTAACTCATTTGATATAGAAGACATTGATAGTGGTGAAATAATACCTGGAAATAGAGGGGATGATCAGCTACATAGTTTACAGCGGGGTTATGGCAGAAACATAAGTTTTGAAGATGCAAAAAATAATCGAGACAATTACAAAAACTATTTTGTTGGCGATGGAGCTGTTTCTTGGCAAGATAATTTTGTTAATACAGCATAAATGAACTCATTTTGTTGATAATATTAAATGTATGTTATTATTTGATATTAAATAATAAATTAATTATTCCCACTCTTTGTGAAATTAGTTCTTAAATATTTTCAATACTAGGGTATAGGGTATTATCTTTTCAATGTGAAAAGCATTGAAAATATAATATTTTAACTTTAATTCGATGTATAAAAATGTTCATAAAAACTTTATAAAATGATATCTAAATTAT
>JAGFPH010001417.1:264925-276040 GCA_018207615.1 Philaenus spumarius
TTCAATGGCATAACAAATTCCAATGGTGTAATTAAAGACGCCACTTCGGCCAAAGGTATGTTAGAAGCTCTTCAAAATGTATTTGTAAGATCCAGTTATTTTTCTAGGTTAACATTATGGAGAAAATTGGTTGCATTAAAATGTAATAAAAGAGATAGCCTAAAAGATCATTTCTTAAAATTAGACAAAATAACCAGGGAGCTGGAAGAATTTGGCTCTAAAATAAATGATAGCGATAGGGCTCAAAAATAAATTTTACTTTGTTACTTTCTTTTGTCATACTACCTTCTAAATCACTTCTGTATATAAAGTATTGTATACATGTAGGAGTAAATCGAAGAGGATGAATATCCTAATAGAGATAGACCTTGTCTACAGGGGTGCCCACAGCATTGTTTTTTTGAACCACAGAATTTTTGGGGGGAATACATTTTTGGGGTGTTTTTCACAGTTTGGGGGGGGAATTTTCATATGTTCCTGATTAAAATCAATATAAAATATGAAGATTTGATGATTCCCCAAGAAACTAGGAGATAATCTGTTTTTTCTGTATGTTAAAAATCTCCAATTAATCGTGTGAAAGTACCGTATTATTGACAGCCAGGCAATTCGACTACTATTGCTTGTTGTGCAGTGTAGAGACGAGCCTATAAGAGGGTGCCGCGTGTGGTTTAAACAAAGTATAAACATATTATAGACATTTACAGCATTGAGAGCCTGCCAAGGTCATTCTGCAAACAACGGCCCTCCCCCTCACAACAGTCCCAAAACCATGGTGTAAAACGGTGTAAGTAGATAAGGAGTGCTTCTCAGAAAGACGAGTTTTGGACGGGTTCAGCGCATTTCATCAGATGACGTCACGGCTGGAATTAAAAATGCAGCCTTTCATTAAAACTGCGTTTGCGCATAAATCATCAACAAAAATGTCTTACAAGTGTATATTTTTGTTTTCTGTATGAAACGTGCTTTCCAACAGTATGAGTTTAACGATACAAACATGAAATTTACTATACCGAATTACCTTCATTTTATGCTCTTTAGATTGGTGATTTCGAAAATAAAGTGAAATAAATGGTAAAAAAAACTTTCCCACTACACTTAAATATAGTGTAGAAAAAGTTATTATTAGAAATAATTTGCATATTATTAGAAATATTTCTCTAAATTCAAATAGGGTTAAAGTTTGACTATTTTCTAACTTTAATATCAAATTTACATCGTTATAAACTACGTTTAGTTAGCTTTAAAACGATAACAAATTCATAATTTTTAAATGAGCGGAAGTGAGTGAACAAGTTTGTCTTGTCGTCTAAATCAAAGAAAAAACTTCTGTTCAAATCATAAAAAAATCCATTGAAAGTAGTATTACTATTCACTTTTTTTAAACTATTTTTTAATACAAAACAGTTTTATTGACTTATGTATTGCTTGTTTCTTTTTGGATGGAAATCACTTTCTTCATTTGTATGGTTGTTCATTTTACATACATTGCAGTTGTATTTTCGGAAGAAAAATCTGTTCGGTGTATTATTATTTATTTATTTTACATATTGTGTAGTTTTCTCCCACATTGTTTTGAACATTGTTGGTCTTATATTCATTTTTTGACCCTTGAGTCCAAAAAAGTGGTTTTTACAAAATGTCTGTCTGTATGTATGTCTGTATGTATACAAAGCTAGAGCGAAAACTATTTGATCGATTTCAAACAAATTTGCACCAGACATGTCAATTAGGCCTGTATAGATGCACGAAAAACGGGTTTGAACAATTTTGAAAAACAACCCCCTTTTTGGCCAAAAAACCAAAAAAAAAAAATCAGTTAGGGTATTATTTTTTTAATATAAAAACGGCTCTAACAATTTTGATCAAATTTGGCTTATTTGCAGCCCATAATGTACACTACCACATGCAGAAAACTGTATCTTTCTAAAAATTCTTGTTTAGCTAATAATAATAATAACTGATTTTTAGGGGGTTTTTTGGCCAAAAATGGGGTTGTTTTTCAAAATTTTTCAAAACCTTTTTTCGTGCATCTATACAGGCCTAATTGACGTGTTTGGTGCAAATTTGTTCGAAATCGACGAATAGTTTTTATCTCTAGCTAATAATAATAATATTTATTAGTTAATCTCCTAGTTTAAAATCACCTCTCCTACCCCTTCTACAAAAATGAAGTCACTGTGAATCTGTTTAATAATTTAAATAAGATGTTTGTGAGAAAGTATGTGCCAGTTTCAGGTACCGTTTATTTGAAATTTGTTTGTTTTATAACCTTTCTGTTGTATATTTAACCCTAATGTGTGTAAAATTTCTGTAAGTTGCTCTATTTTTCTGTCATGGTTTTAATGGTTTCATATTGTCTAGTTCCCGTACTATTGTGGTTTTCCGCAATTCTTACGTATTTTTTGGTGATTTAATTTTTTTTTTTTAAAGTTGTTCAATTTTCCTTAGATTCTTTGGTCTAGTGTTCTATTCTCCATTGTTATTATACGTTCGCAAATTTCAGGTCTTAAACCCTGTATTACATGTGCTATTATTTGGTTGTCTTCGACGTTACGGTATGTAATTAATAGATTGATTTGTGATTTGGCTATCCATCCATAAGCTCTTGAAACCACTTCTTATCTGGATATAAAATATGTGTATCTTCAGATGGTAAGCCGTGATATTGGGGGGGGTTGAACTAAGGCTATTTTCTCTTTCCTCTCCATTTCAGTGTTTGTTTTCGTTTTTTATTTTATTTGGGCGTTGTCTTGCTTCTTCGTAGATGTGTTTGTTTTTTCCTTTGATTGGACCATTTGAAATTTTGAAAGACACCACATTTGAAAATTTTTTTGACATCTCATGATTTCCTTCAATGATATCTTGTCCGATGAAATTTGACCTGGTACGTCCGTTTTGACTTCCATTTGCTATCGGGTTAAGGTATGTTGCGTTGTGATTGAAGCGACTGGTGCGATCATAGCTCTGCGATAACAGCTGGAAGATAATCGCGGAGCGATGATCGCTGTCAGACTGTTGTTATTGAAGCGATTATTCTACCAGTCGCCCGTTTATAACAAGACAACAAGACCATTTTAAACAATGCAAAGCAGGCTTCCGCGATTATCACTCTGCGATGATCGCACCAGTCGCTCAATCACAACGTACCTTTACATCGAATGCGTCTGGCCTATTAATTTTATTCCATTAAGTTCTTTTGAAATCTATTTCATATTATTTATTATTATTATTATTAGTTATTTTTTGTTATTTATTAAAAAATCTTAATTTAGGGTATTCGTGTTTACCCCAATACTTACACTTTGCAACTACTTTTCAATCAATGTCTAGTTTTATCAAAATAATATTAAAACAATTTTATTCTCACTTAATTTTGTGTTGCATGAAATATCATTTATTTGTGTTATGTTTTTGTATTCTTCCAAATCGGTTAAATACCTACTACTGGTCTTCAAAATGTATTGTAGTTTTTTATTGTTATTTTCTTACAACATTTTCTTAATTATTACCGTATCAATGAATGTAAATTTATTTTTGTATTTTTCAACTATATATTACTTTTTTTATTAAATTCAAATAGCTAGTTTAATACTTTAACATGTTACATTACATACGATTACCACCAATAACAAGGATTTCTTTTTCACCAAGCATTAGAGGTTAAAGAATTTGTGTATTTGTATTATTTTATAAATTACATAGAGCCTCCTTTTTTCCATAAACATATTTTTATGAAAAACTTTAATAAGTTATTGGATTTAACTGTAAACTTTAAGTTACCTAATGGTTGTTTTCAGATTTTTAGAGAATAAAATAACACTTTAAGAAAAAAAAAAACAATTATGCGTAATTGTTTTTTTCTTCTTTTGCTAAAATGACATAAAATGTCTACTTTATTCGGGAGAGGGAACCCACAGAGGCAGGTTTTGGGGGGGATTTGCGCCATAGGCTTTGGGGGGGATGGGCACTCCTGCTTGTCTACATCAAATTTGTCACCAACAACTAATGTCTGATAAGTGACAAGATCCTAGGTACAAATATTTCTGTACATTATACATGTATAATTTGTAAGTATCACTTTACTTGTTAAAATAATTTTTTTTTCAGAATATTGTATAGTAATAAATGTCTAGTGATATAGTCCTAAAATGTAATAAATTGTCCTATGAAATAAGTAGTCCTAATTAAATCAAAATAGAATTTAATAACAATATAATTTATTTAATTATTGTTTTTTAGGGTGGTTTCTTATCTCAACTGATTGTAAAAGATCTTACACTGGCTAAATCTATGGCAGAAAGTAGTGGCACAAGTATTATCCTTGGAGAACATGCTTTGAATATATTCAAATGTGTCTGTGAATCTGGGAAAGCCAACAATGATTTTTCAATCGTCTATCAATACATAAAATGCTTAAATAAAAACTAAAGTAGTTGATGAATAAACAATGTATACAAATAGGTTTAATATTTAATTTGAAATTATTCCAACCTACTTAGAACTAATATCTCTAAAATTAATATACATATTTATTTGTTTTTTAAATCATTGATATGATATAGGACATAAGCTAAAACTTTTCTAGCAAGTGGTTGTTTAATGTATACACACAAGACGGGCACAAACCAGTAGCATCAGGTGGTGTGGCTATATTTATAAAGATCAACATTTGAACATCATGAGTTGTTACTGCTAAATCGCAGTTTCATTAAATTACACCTACAGCATAATCAAATCGTAACTGTATTTGCTGTATACAAGATTTTAGTAATATTATGTTAACTACATCCGCAGCTGGAAAGAACTGTAATTATTGCAAAGTTTTTATTTGGGTTTTATTGTTAAATATTTATAAAAGACTAAAAAACATTTGTGTGTAAAACAAAATTTTTTATGTTAAACATTTATTCATTTGAGTTAACGTTATATTATAAATGTATTAACAAAATAATAAAATTTAATTTTAAGTCTATTAGCACGGGTTATATTTACTTAATTGACAACCTGAAACATATTTATATAACTGAAGCTATAAGGCCAATTCTTAATTTATGATTTGAATTTTGAAATCGTGGGAGGGGTAGATCTACAGTTTGGTAAATTTTTTCTGGTCTGTGCCTGAGCGGCAGATTGAAGGATAAGCGGTGGATTGCAAGTGCGCCACCTGTCTCTGTCTGCCAGTTTGATTGGTGGGGGAGGCTGCATTGTTTTTGTTCCAGGGTGCTCGATGCTTCGCTACGGCTGACCGCACACAGGATTGAGCAGGCGCAAAGGAGCTGGACCTGAAGTAATGAAACATTATGCTCCGAGTAATATTATGCTTTGATCCTTACAGTGTGCGGTGCAAGGTTGACGTAAGACGCGAGGGTCATGGAGCGGCTTCTGGATCATTTTGAGTTTGCGATTGACAGAATAGAAATGAATGCCGAGGTTGTGGAAGAAGAGGTCAATGTTGTCATAGCTTTATGGCAGTTCATTCAAATGTTAGATTCAAGACCAGGTAGAAAGAAAATAGACCTTTTATTGTAGTCCTACATCAATGAACTGAAAAGTGATCATACAAAGTTTTATAACTACTGTCGCATGAGTAGGCTATAACCAGTTTTACAGTATTGTTAGGACTGATTTAAGACATGATCACCAAGCAGAACACCAATTGGAGGAAAAGATCTGCTGAGGAAAGGCTGTTTATTACTTTAACTTAAGAACAGAGCAGAGTGGATTACTCAGTCTGCACATGGGCAGATAGAAATTGCTCCCGACCACCAAACGTGCAACATAAATTCAGAGGTGATGTTGGGAGCATGCTCCGAGTGCCTTGTGGTGTTACGTCGCGCTTGCTCCATCTGTGTTCGGTCGTCCCATTTAATCACTTATAACAGTTGTGGACCGACAAAAACGAAGGAGCAAAATGTTTCATGTGCGGTCAGCATAAGCCACTATACACCAGTCCCGTGGTTTATAATGCACTGCCATCTTTTTGTTAGGCTGTATAATATAGGTCTATTATTTTGTCATTTGTAAAACAACAGACTTTTCGGTTAAAGAAATTTAACTTTCTTATCAATTCGCCAAATTAAAGATTGAGTATCACAAGGTTTATCACAGGTCCACTTCTTTTTAATATTTTTTTATAAGACTTAAAGTTTGTGAAAATTTAAATGAAGACAATATAGAAAATATTCTGTAGTAGTAGCCCAGAATTTAGATGAAGGCTAGAAATGGATAACAAACCAAATTTCAGTAAATGAGATAGTCAACCGGCTTTTGGATTAGGAACTTTCTATAAACCCACATTACCAAATCTAAAAATTCTTCATTTTTGGCGTGTTTCATAGTAATCAAAGAACAATGCTTTAATAACTAGCTGGTACTTCAGATGCGATTAAATACATAAAAGGAATAGCGGGTAAATATTGTGCCTTACCATTAACGCAATAAAAAAAAGAAAGCAGCTGTGGGACTGTCGACAGAAGTGAAAACTGTAATGAATATAAATTGTTGGTCATATTGGTTTAGTCTGAAATTTGATTATTTTAACACTACCAAGTAAACTATTTTAACACAATTTATAAAATGAGGATGTACAATGTCCATTTTAGAGGTATTACCAAGTAAACTATTTTAAAACAACTTACGAAATGAGGAAGCACAATGTCCATTTCAGAGGTATTACTACCAAGTAAACTATATACCGGTACTCTGCTATATACACATGTGTACTATTTTTATACTAGAACGTGACGGAAAGTCCAAATTTTGTATTAGGACTTTTTTTTTTAAATTCATTAACTATTCAAAATTGTTTTAATAAATTGAAACCTAAAAATATGGATCTGGATAGCAAGAACATTGTCTACAATTTAACCTGTCAGTATGGGTTGTCGTATGTGCGACAAACTTCTCGTCCATTTAAAAAACGTGTTTCTCAATATAAAAAATGCATAACAACGAGCGAAGTTAATCCGTCTAAAGTTGCTGAGCATGTCATAGCTAAAAACCATGCTATTCTTTGGGATGAGGGGTTCCCCCTACTGAAAGAGTCTAACTGGAGAAAGACAGTTTTCGAAGAGACTACTATAATGTCGGTGAAGGAAAACTGTCTTTCCCACCCAAGTTCCACCGTAAGTGCTATCTATTTCCCTTTGATTAAAAATAAAGTACAGAGACTTTTGACAGGCCTAATATAAGAATTAATAATACTAACGTAGTGGGGGTTGAACCTTTGAACGACCTACGATTGATCCCTACTCAGTCAGCCTGTGTTAGGCATTCGTAAAAGTTGCGACAAAAAACGTCCGCTAAGATCTTGACTTATATCACCTGAGGACGCGAAGTGTTTTTGGTTCTTCGCGAAACGTCATGATTTTGTATATACTGTATTTGTTCAAAGGGTTTTGTGTTGTGTAAACTTCATCAAGAACATCTTGGTGTAACAAAAATTAAATCACTTGCAAGAAGCTATTGGCCGGCTATAGACAAAGACATTGAGAACTCTGCTAAAAAGTGTATAAATTGTGTTAACAGACTAAAGTGCAAAAGAATGTTACAATTCATCCATGGGAGTTTCCCGATGGGCCATGGCAAAGACTTCATGTAGATATTGCGGGGCCATTCAATAATATCTATTTTTTATAATAGTTGATACATACACAAAATGGATTGAAGTATACATAATGAAAAATATCACATCCAAAACAATCATTAAAAAGCTTCAAGATTGTTTTTCAATATTTGGACTTTCTGTAACTTTAGTATCCGATAACGGAACTCAATTAATCTCTGAGAAATTTGAGACGTTCCTAAATGAAAACGGAATCAAGCATTTTAAGACAGCACCATATTTTCCTGCCTGAAATGGTCAAGCTGAGCATTATGTTCAAACAGTTAAGGAAGCTCTTAAGTCCATTGCTACTGACCAAGATACTATGCGTATGAAATTGAATAATTTTCTACTTCATTACAGAAAAGCAGCAAATTCAACCACTGTTGAAAGTCCAGCTTTACTAATTTTTCGGAGAAATTTAAGATCAAGACTTGATCTGATGCTGCCTAATATAAAACATAAAATTAAAGACACACAAACGAAGATTGTTGAGAAAGAAAACAAAAAGACTAATATAAGTTTTGATTTGGGTGAGAATGTACTTATCAGAATGTTTGAAAAGTAAATAGTAAAGGTTTAATATATATAAAACATGCTAATCAAAAAGTTGTGTTGTGTTTTTTCACCTGAATTTTTTAATACTGTTGGATCTGATATGGAAAGAAGTATCATCTCAAATACTGAGAAAACAAGTGAAGATGAGTCATCTAGTCTCAAATATGTTGTTAATGAAAGACAGAACAATCTGTATGAAGAACAAACAAAGTAAAACAGAAAAGGAAGATAACATATCAAAGGAAGTAAAATACCAAGTTGAGACGCCAAGGCGAAGTACATGTTTTAAAAGGGCACCAATACGATTTTCTCCATAGGGGAAGGGTGTTAGTGTAACCATTCACTAACAGTTTATCTGTGAGCCTAACTGCAGAGTTTTAACTGTCACAGAACACTATTCAGTTCTAAAGGGCCCCACACACTGTCAGATATCCTTCAGGCCATTGTCTTATACTATGATCGTAAGGCTAAAATCTCAGACCACCACACATTACCTTTCGACCGCCTGCATTCCGAAGTAGGAACTGCAGTTGTGTGCCTGAAGACGCCACACACTTTGCGGCTAATGCCTTCAGGCTAATGCTGTTGGCTACGGCCTGCAGGCCGTGAACTGTCACAAAACTGCCCTGGAGCAGAGGGCTTCAACACTTCAGTTTTGAACCCAGCCAGCCATGCGTCGTCGTAAACGTTGCGCGTTCTATGTGTTGTCGATAATTTATGAAGACAAACCTGCAACGAAAAGAAGATTTTGGACGAAAAAGCGGCTTTTGGAAAGATCTACAAGTTCACACATGTCTTTATTACGTGAATTAAGACATTCCCACCAAGAAGATTTGTTAAATTATTTGAGAATGAGTGAATATAATTTTAATATACTTCTGGGTATGATTTCACCCTTTATTTCACCGATGAATACGCATTTGCGCCAGTCAATAAGTTCTGAAGAAAGGCTAACTGCAACTTTAAGGTTTTTAGCAACGGGCCAGAGTTTTGAAGATTTGAAGTTTCCAACACGAATTTCACCTCAAGCGCTTGGACTTATCATACCAGAAACGTCTAAACACATTTACCTGGTGCTGAAAGATTTGTATATGAAGGTAAGTTTTATCACAAATAATTTAAATACATTTGTTTTTATTGATTCATTTTATTTTATTTATTAGTTAACAAAAACAGAAAGTTATAAAACTTAAAATATAGAATGCCAATACAAAAAAAAATTACTTATTATTATTAATATTAATTCATAGGCAAAATTTAAAAAAAGTACAATAGTTAAAATCAAAAAAGTAATGTTGAATTTTAATTAATCACTAAGTAATGGGACAGTTCTTCATTATTTTCATCTTGCATTACATATTGTATGGGCAATGAATAATTATTATTGGTTTCCTGCGGTGGTGAGTTGGACTTGTTTGCTAACGTCTGTTGGCTGTTTTGTAAGTCAAGAACTGCATGAGGAACTGGTGGCTGCGGAAATGCAAATTTCAATGCGGTTACATCAGTTTCCTCCTGAAGTCTCCCTTTCAATCCATTAAATAAAATTTTATTTATTAACATTTCCGCGTGCAATCTTTGCTCCTCATCCATGCGGCGTAGTTTGCACGCTACGTTGATCCCAATACCATCAAACTCATCATCTTCTTTTAAAGCTTTTAAAGCTGCATCAATAGATCGTTTCTGCTCATTTCCTGCTTTTTTTTATTTAAATGTAGAAGTTGACGGGACAGATGAAGAACTGTCTGACCTAGTAACTGCTGGGAAAGTAGGTGACGGCAACGGTGATTGTTGATGTGAATGATTTGATGATGAGCTTTCCTCCAGATTGTACTGAAAAATATAAATCAATAACTAACAACTAAAAATATATATAGCCTTATAAAAAATACACAAATTAAGTAAAATTAAACGTTGTTTCAGTTGCCCGATTCTGAAGAAGCATGGCAAGCTACAGCCAAGGATTTTGAAAACCGATGGAACTTTCCCAACTGTGGTGGAGCGATAGATGGGAAGCATATACGAATCAAGAAACCCCCTAATAGTGGTTCGTATTTTTATAATTACAAAGGGTACTGCAGTATTATATTGATGGCAGTAGTAAATGCAGACTACGAATTCATATATGTGAACGTGGGATGTAATGGCAGAGTTTCTGATGGAGGTATGATTGAGTGTACAAGCTTTTATAGAAAATTGATAAACAAGCACCTTAAAGTGCCACAGAACAACGCAACTAAGGCAAACCTTAATTTTGTATTTGTAGCCGATGAAGCTTTCGCGTTACATGAAAATATATTAAAACCATATCCTCAACGACAATTGACTCATGATGAGCGCATATTCAATTACCGCTTGAGCAGAGCTCGCCGAACAGTTGAGAACGCTTTTGGTATTCTTTCAAGCCGTTTCAGAATATTTCATTCTGAAATCAACATGAAACCGCAAAAAATTGATTTTATTGTTCTAGCAACGTGCGCTCTTCATAATTTTTTGAGGAAACGGGAAAAAGTGACGTATATGCCGGTTAACTCACTTGATATAGAAGACATTGATAGTGGTGAAATAATACCTGGAGATAGAGGGGATGATCAGCTACATAGTTTACAGCGGGGTTATGGCAGAAACATAAGTTTTGAAGATGCAAAAAATAATCGAGACAATTACAAAAACTATTTTGTTGGCGATGGAGCTGTTTCTTGGCAAGATAATTTTGTTAATACAGCATAAATGAACTCATTTTGTTGATAATATTAAATGTATGTTATTATTTGATATTAAATAATAAATTAATTATTCCCACTCTTTGTGAAATTAGTTCTTAAATATTTTCAATACTAGGGTATAGGGTATTATCTTTTCAATGTGAAAAGCATTGAAAATATAATATTTTAATCTTTAATTCGATGTATAAAAATGTTCATAAAAACTTTATAAAATGATATCTAAATTAT
>JAGFPH010001418.1:542-144401 GCA_018207615.1 Philaenus spumarius
TATTGTTGTTGTTATTATTATAATTAATTATTATTGTTGTTGTTATTATCTATTGTGAGTTTTTATTATTGTTACTTTGTCCTCAGCGGAAATGAAATTATTAAAAAACTGTGAATTATTCTATGTAGATTTTTAAATGACTAGTATTGGTTACATGTATATGTTTTATTGTATGGTTATTGTTTTTGTAAGTTACATATATATATTGTTAGTATTGTTATATTGTTGACTTGTCTTATACAAATATTTGTCAAAGAGACCAATAAATGATTGATTGATTGATGTTTTAAGGTTTCCCAACCAACATTTTGGGAAATTGACTAAACGAATACATTTGTAGAATTTGTTGTTACCTAAGCCTCCAGCTTCGACTCACGCGCCCCTTCGTTCCACTCGCAGCGGAAAAACTGATTTGCGAATTTGCACCTCGACCTTGCGTCCTCGGGTTATAGACTGCTTCGCTTCGCTCAAAACGTACAAACTCGGCCGTTGGCCCACGGTAAAATCGCCCACGTGGATTTGAAGCGGGTAGCCTACTTTTATTTGAAAACAAAACGTGCAAAATAATAACCTACATTTATTTTTTAGATAAAACAAAAAAACTTTCATTCTAGTACAAAAATATAAAAAATAGTTACTTCCGGTCAAAAACGTGCTTCCGGCTGTTGGATTTTTTGGGTAACGAACTCGTACGAGCGATTTAAATAACCAACGTGTACCAAATTTGAACCAAATCGGACTTAAAATGCTGCCATTAGAGAACACATATAATATATATTATACAACGAACCCCACGTTGGCTGCTCCAATTATACAACGGAACAATTCAACGTGTTCTTTTGTTGTATAATAAGTTACAACACCTACTGGAAGCCTTTAGCCAAAATTTTATCTTTAGCTTAGGTGATGCAACTGGGTGTCTGATACCTATTTCTATAAGTATTTCGACTGACTCTAACACTTTAAAATAGCTTCCAGAAATTAATAAGTTTACTAGCTCTGAATTTAATTTACGAGAACTCTTGATTATTTTTGATCTCAGGGAAATGAGAACAGTGGAACAGCCCTTATAACTTACCTTATTTGTGCTTTGATTATTTCTACAGCTAAACACATTTATTAGACTATTTCTAATAAAGGAAATTATCATGAATGGATAACCATAAACAGGTAATTGATTACTCTCAGTATTTCAGTATAAAATTTAATAATTAATTTATTCAAAAATCAAAATCAAAACTTTTTCAAAATTAAACACAAACAACTCACTTTTCTCACCGTCTGCTTGTACATACAATTTCTATCCAATATTAATGTTAAACCTATAATTCTAATTTCTAATAGGCTTGGCAGACAGTCTAATTTTATAATCAATTTAATTTTAATTTATTTGAATTTAATTTATTTACATTTATTATTTAAATTTAGGGAATATCGAATTTACATTTATTTAATTTATGATTTGAATTTAATTTGAAACTAACCTATCTCAACCAGTACTTTAAATATTTTTATTGAATTTACTCAGGCAATTAATTAAAATGGGGGACAACGTATTCTCGTTTACACAGACCTTAATTCAGCGTTTTTCACCTCCGGTTTTCCGTGATGGATGCCGCTATGTTGATGGGCTGGTGCTGGAGCTGATAGGATGCTGTGTCTGGTAGCCTGGATTTTCTGATTTAAAGTTGTTGGGTTGATATGATGGCTACAGATGTACTTGAAGAGCAGATCTGGTAGAATCTAGTAGAGTTACAGTTGATCCTATTTCTTCCTTGGTTCGTGAGAAGTGAAGTTCCGTTTAGAAGATCATGTCCTGAAGGATTGCCTGTGTCGTCTCAGTATCGCCAAATAGAGTTATTTTTGCATTAACTCATTTGGATAGGCCGTAGAGTTACTCCTGAAGAACTACTTCTGACTTGTAGTTTATATTTGAAAGTTATTTAAGTTTAACGAAGAAAAAATATAATAGTATTGCTCGTGATACTAAAGTTTTTTAGCATACCACGTAGTATACGAACTGGTAGAATAATATTTGCTGCAGAGTGACGTGAAGTCTACATTCGTAACAATTTGAATCTAGAGTGAGTTTTTGGATTTTCCGCGTTCAAGCCTTTATACACTTCGTGACGTCATTTCTTAAATGCCCTTTCCCTCATTTTTTTCAGTATACTAATTTTCCTTTTGTATTAACTTTTTTGGTCTAGAAATATGTCTAAATTCGCACTGGTTAAATTTATCTAATTTTCTTCTTTTCTTTTCCTTCCATTTTCCTGGAAAACACCAATTTCCCTGGTTAATTTGGTTGTTAGTTGACGCCCCTTTCTGTAACCACTGCTTCATCCCTTCCACTTTGACCATTGCATCTTACTTGTTTTTGATTTCTCGCTGTATCTTTTTTTCCTTTTCATTTTTCCTTAATTTTCCTTTTTCACATTTTCCAGATTGTTTTTGGCTATCCGTACGTTTTTGAATCGTGTCTGTACTGTGATTTTTACGCGTGCGCGGCACGTCTACGCTTTTCCGCGACTTCCGCGACTGTCTTTCGCGTTCAAAGTCTTTTTTGTTTGTTTACGCCGATTGTCTTTAACACCTGTACAGTTCTAACACTTTTCACCATTTTTACTTATTTTTTCTCTTCTGGGACTTAGCCTACAATCGCAAAAAAGTTCTTTGGGGGTTTTTTATTTACTACGCGAAAAATATTTAAGTTACTGGTTTCCTAACGATACAATGTTAATCTAACCCTAAATCTCTTTACTTTATTATTATTTAAAATTCAAAAATTCAACTTTTATTACTTTAAAAGGCGTGAAAACTCTCACCATTTTATCTTAATTTAATTTTACTTTTTGTTCCCTTTTTTTACACAGAACTATTCATTCTCTAATAACTCTTGTGAGTGAAAACCTTAAATTTTAATTATTTCTCCCTTTTTAGGGTGTGTGAAATTTGACACTTAAGCTAACTTTTTTATTTTCAATAATTTTACTTTTTCTTATTTAACCTTTTATTTTTGTCTACTTATGTAGATTCCAAAAATGTCTGACTTTTTCAGTTTCGAGTTAAATTGAACTTTTCCCTTAACTTTAACCCCTGTTTACTTTGGTAGTGTTACTTTTTACGATTTGAAATTCACACGGCCGTAACTCACGCGTTTAGCGCTACGTATTAAACCATGAAAATTACAAATGCATAAAATTCCTGGATTCCTTTATTCCCCTAAAACTCAGCTACTTTCAGGCTAAGTCAGATTTCCTTTCTTGACGTGTCCTAGATCAAGGTTCATCTTGGGAGATAAGCCTTGCTCTGATTTAACTTGTATTTTTGACTAACAATTGACACTCACCGAAGTCCGGCCTTGAAAACATCGAATTTTATAATTTAATATAAAAACCGATTTTTCCCGCCTTACAACGGCTAATATCCGTTGTAATACATATAAATAATTTTTTTAATGACACCTCAAAACGTGTTCTTAGAGGCGGACTCCGCCCTAGGTCCAACAGGTGTTTACACGCACGCTTGCAAGCATTCAAAGCCGGCGTAATGAGAACAACCAGTATGTTCATTAATGGCCTAATTACCTGACTTAACAAACTACCGGCGTTTGTCAGTATACCGCCTACATCGCGTAATGAAGTAGCCTACTCTATATAGTTTGTTGAATTAATAAAGAATAATAAATACTGTCCTGTCTGTCTCTAAGTTCACTGCACACTTTCACAACAGCGGCTACTGGCTACCAGTTATTACAACCTAATCTTAGAATCGTTACTGTTGTATAGAATTTTATATAAGTAGTTGTTAATTAAAAATATAGTCTTACAGAGTGTGGTTGCGTATACGGAAGGTAAGGACAATAATCAATTAAGTAATAAAAAGTGGTACGTTTCTCTTTATGTATGACTGGTCCTGTAAAGAACTGTTTCGTTCTGATTTTGCATATTTCATTAATTTGTAGTCTGTGAGATAGCAAATAATAAAATTGCGTTAGTCTTTATTATACTAACAGCGTTGTCGTTTTAAAGTTTTACCTTGTTTAGCCAGTTAAGGGTCTGCCGCACCTTCACCATTTTGAGTATATTTTAAATAAATGTTAAACTAACAAGCATGTTTTATATTTGTACACCAAATTTAGACAAATTACTATGCATTTAAAGAAAACAAGAAAGCATACGCCTATAATATACGAGTTTATTTACATTTTTTTAAAGTTGTTATATGTTTATTCGTTGTACTAACTATTATAATCGAAATTGACATTTTAATAAAAGGTTGACTCAATTTGAAGGAAATATGTTTTTAAATATTATTTTCAAATGTTAGTAAGTCAAACAGCAGTTTTGTTAAGTGACTAATAAAACTTATGAAAGAAACATTTTCAGTATTAAATGAAATAAACGGTACCAGGAACTGGCACATACTTTCTCACAAACATATTTAAATTATTAAACAGATTCACTGTGACTTCATAATTGTATTAGAGGTACTTTAACTATTTATTAGTTAAAGTAGGAGATTAACTAATAAATATTATTATTATTATTATTAGCTAGACAGAAAACTGTTCGATCGATTTCGAACAAATTTGCACCAAACACGACAATTAGGCCTGTATAGAACACGAAAAATGTTTTTGAAAAATGTTGAAAAACCCCCTTTTTGGCCAAAAAAACCCCAGAAATCAGTTATTATGATTATTAGCTAAACGAGAATTTTTAGAAAGATGCAGTTTTTTGCATATGGTAGGGTACATTAAGGGCTACAAATAAGCCAAATTTTAAATCAAAATCGTTAAAGCCATTTTTATTAAAAAAATAATAACTGATTTTTGGGTTGTTTTTCCAAATTTTTCAAAACCTTTTTTCGTGCATCTATACAGGCCTAAATGACATGTCTGGTGCTAATTTGTTCGAAATCCCATCAAATAGTTTTCTCTCTAGTTATGTATACATACAGACATACATACATACATACAGACAGACATTTTGTAAAAACCACTTTTTTGGACTCTGGGGTCCCAAAACGGATATTTCCACAAAAATCTCAACATCCATTTTTTTGCGATCACTACACTTTCTCTATACTATAGTATAGTGAAAAAGTAAAAAGCTAATCAGTTTTAAGTGATTACGAAATTTTACTCCAGCTGGATTTCTTAATTGACCTGAGTCAGAACCAGATTTTAATCTGGTCAGAACCAAAACTAACCACAGTGGGCCTACAGACACAAGGTCAATACATACATGCATTCAATATGCTGATACAATCATATTACAGTATTTACTATTAGTGCTTTAGGCTATTTTTATTGAGCCGACTAGAATTAAAACTCATAATGGGCTGAGAAAATGTTTACACTATGTTATGTAATGATACTTTTCATTCGTTTTACCCAATGTATTAAGTATGTATGTTGCAAGTAAAAACTTAAAGCAGTTACTTATATAGTTAACTTATTTCAACCATATAGCAATTTTAGAAGAAAAATCTAACTGGGTTCGACGTGTACATAGAAATCTCCGAGAAATTGTTTAAAGTTATTTGTGATTTGGTGGCACATCATAAGTAGGCTAAATAATTCGATCAAGCAGCTGAAACCCAAACGTGAGTTGAGCGAATTTCCAAAATTAAGTTTATGTGTGTTAGGGTTTCAACTAACTATTTGGGAAATTATTGGTCTACTCGTGAAGGCCTGCGAGTAGCCTACGAATGATCGTATACCGGTATTAATAGAATTAGTTTTCTCCTCAGCCACCTTGCCCTTTGCCTTCTCCTCGGATGTTTAGGCTGCTCTTTGCGAGTTTGCACCTCGACCTTGCGCCCTCGGATTATAGACTGCTTCGCTTCGCTCTTAGCGGACAAATTCGCTTTTTGTGCTTCTTTTATGGAACTTTTATGGTATTTTAAGTTTTGATCGCTTTTGGGGGAACCAGAAAGGCTATAAGATCGTGTAAAAAACAAAATTTGCAGAAAAATCTCCTTTAGGCCTATTATTTTATTTACATAAAATTTCAAAAAGTTTCATTTTAGAAAGTACGAAAAATCTAAAAAAAATTGTTACTTCCTGACAAGAAAGATGCTTCCGGTTGTTGGAGATTTTGGCTAACGAACTCGTCTTATAAAACTAACGTGTGTACCCAATTTGGATCATCTAAAATGCTGCCCTTAGAGTGCGAACACTTATATACTACATAATAGCCTATATGTAGGCCATAAATTTTTATTGACATCCGAAAACGTGTTCTGGGGACCATAATCAATGACTACATATCAATTGATATGTAGTCATTGCCATAATCGGTGTTCATTTACTACTCCCGACCTAAGGTCTCGCCATAAGGTTCACTGCAATAGCTCATATTTCCTATGGAAATTCGCTAAAAAACCTATGATTTACAAAAATAAGATAGAAGAATTTAATTGTCTTCATCTAGACAAGTTCTGTGCAAGAGAAGACCATTTTACTTTCTCACTATACTATAGTATAGAGAAAGTATAGTGATCGCAAAAAAATCGATGTTAAGACTTTTGTGGAAATATCAGTTTTGGGACCCCCTTAGTCCAAAAAAGTGGTTTGTACAAAATGTCTGTCTGTATGTCTGCATGTATGTCTGTATGTCTGTATGTCTGTATGTAGCCTATACAAAGATAGAGCGAAAACTATTCAATCGATTTCAAACAAATTTGCACCAGACATGTCAAGTAGGCCTGCATAGATGCACGAAAAACGGTTTTGAAACTTTTTGAAAAACAACCCCCTTTTTGGCAAAAAAAACCCAAAAAACAGTTTTTTTTTTAAACGGCTCTAACGATTTTGATCAAATTTGGCTTATTTGTAGCCTTTTATGTACCCTACCATATGCAAAAAAAACCGCATCTATCTAAAAATTCTCGTTTAGCTAATAATAATAATAATAATAACTGATTTTTGGGGTTTTTTTGGCCATAAAGGGGGTTGTTTTTCAAAAATTTTCAAAACCTTTTTTCGTGCATCTGTACAGGCCTAATTGACGTGTGTGGTGCAAATTTGTTCGAAATCGATCGAATAGTTTTCTCTCTAGATAGTAATAATAATATTTATTAGTTAATCTTCTACTTTAATAAAACATCACCTCTCCTATCCTACCCTACAAGTCACAGTGAATCTGTTTAATAATTTAAATAATGTTTGTGAGAAAGTATGTGCCAGTTCCTGGTACCGTTTATTTAATTTGTTCTCAAAATTAACAGCTGAAATTAACAGGCTACGTATACAATATATTTTTACATCATTTTCTAAAATGTTTATAAAAATCAAGTTAGCTATGACATAAAACAACTTCCTATAATATTTCTTTCCCACTAAGCATTTTCAAATAAACTTCATCTTGAATTTGAGAAAAAGTCAAACTTGGAAAATAACTAAAAAACAAGTATCAAAAATCACATCCAGCAAAACTTAAATGTAATGCTTACCCGGTACTTTTCTATATTCTTTCAGAAGTCATATGAATCCCTTATAGCTAATTTCCAACTTGTGATTTTTAATTCTTAATGTAGGACACCTGGCCATTTCCGGCCCTCAAATATTTGATAATATGCCCTATCCGAAAATGTGATATAAAACCACCCAGCTGATTGCAGTAGCTTAAAAAAAACACACGCACTTTTACAAAACTAGGTTTTAAGTCTTACGAATGTATGATTACAAAACACAAATTTCCGCTAGAAATACACATTTTACGTATTAAACATTATTTTTAAATGAATTAATTCTTCACATAAAGAGCTTTAAGCTTTATGTAAAAAACCTAACTACTTTTTCCCGGCTAACTACTTTTAATAAGTAGACTATTTTTATTTAGTCAACTGGTTATATCTTTAGCTGGACAAATAACAATATTTCGGAAATAAATTCATCTTTAAAAGTAAAAGTAGGTTGGTTATCCCTAGATTAAACTTTAATTAATCCCTAGATTAATACTACAGACCTTTTAAAATGTATACCTACATTTATAAAAAAAATAGAAAACTATATGTATACAATCACAGTGCGTGCATAAAACGTTCGCATAAAATTCAATGAATAAAATATAAACAAAATATACATGGCAAATAATAAATAATTGAACTTGATAAAAAACAACTACGAGTGAAACCTCACGCGATCTGTTGGTGGTTGTAACAACTAGGCTTCATATTTCTTTATATCTACTTCTTTTGCAATATCGTAAGATTTTGATAAAATTACACATCAAGATAATTCTTGTTTTAATAATAAATTAAGGAAATAAAAAATTTGCAATATAAAAAATATATTAAGTACTGTACCTTTTTCGTAGCTTGTATTACACAACAAACATGTGTAACCATCGTCAATATCGTCTGCTTGAGCTTCTCGCCCGTCTTCTTCTTCTCTAAAGAAAGCAGAATATCCTTCCCCGGTCACTTTGTAAGCCATTTAAAATTTATAAACACTTCCACAGACACTATTAAAAGAACTCACGACATTATACACTCCGAATCAGTCTTGTAATTAAAATACAAGCTATTTTAAAAATGACAACAAGAACGTATTGACATCTGAAGCGAATGACCACAACTTCTGATTACTTACTGCCAACATTTCAACGATGAAAGATTAGTAATGCTGAAAATCAATACTTCCCAGTGCAGTTGATGCAGTCAATAACTTTAGTTGCTGTTGGTTTAAACTAAATGTGGTTATAATAATAATAAAATCTATACACATGCAATAAATTATTTATGCTATCCTATGAAATAGTTTTCTGTAGTGCTAGTTTTCAAATGTAGTTTGTGTTGGTATTAGAAATAATTGCAATTACGATCAGCTGGAGAAAGCATCTTTCTGCTAGAGTCAAGAAATGGCGGGATTATTTTGAAACCCCAATGCATTCTTATACATAATAATTTAAAATAATACAATTTTGTTTGTGGTAAATATGCTAACATCTCATATACAAATATATATATTATAATGATGATTTAAGAAAATTAATTTATTGTTCTTATTCTTTAGAAATTTATAAAAGTATTGTAAATAATTATTGAGAACATTATTTGTTAATATTCATAATATGCAACAATATTTTATTATTAATTTGACCTAGACTTGAAAACCGATCTCCTAGGCTGAATAAATCAAGTTTTATTTAGCTGAGTTGTTATTTTTTAATAAAAGGTATAACATCTTTGTAAGTTGTATTAAAGCAAAGTCTGGAGCATAATATAAACTCATACCTGTGTAACTATGAGTTTGTTGCTTTTTATTAAGGCAAACAATTTGAAAATGAAGTGGGATAGGCATATTTTATAAACATAGTATTCAACTATTATTGTATATTACCATTGTATTTGGATAACTAACTTTATTATACACTAGTGGACCCGGCAATGCTTCGCTATTGCTTTATTTAATTTTAAGGGTAGTTATCAAATTTCATTCTTTTGACTTAAGTTATTGAATTGCAAATGGTGTTTATGTCAACAATTTATATAAACAATATTTTAAACAGGATATATCTAAGTAAATAGATATGTAACAACCGATGTTTGAATTGAATTATAATACAGTAAGCATTTTTCGTTGATTTTTGTTTGTGTTGTTTGGCAATCTAACCTAAAAAAGCTGTTTTGGTTTTTGAAGAATAATAACCCGATTATAAATTAGAGAAATTGGTTGCAAATAAAAGTGTTTTGGTTCATTGTAGGCCTAACCTAAAATTATGTTCAGTTTTTGATCCATAACAGTTGTTTTATTTATAATAATATGTAACAACCGATGTTTAAATTTAATTATAATATAGTAGGCCTAAGCATGTTTTATTGATTTTTGTTTGAGTTTGCTTTTAATTTGTCAATCTAATCTAAAAAGCTATTGGTTTTGAAGAATAATAAACTGATTATAAATTTGCTAAAGTTGCTATGGTAATGAATGTAAACAAACATGTGTTACTAAGCATTTTATACGAACAGCTGTTTTTGAGCGCTATGGTCTTGAGTCCATACAAAAGAGGCTGTTTAGTTTTTTCCAAATTTGAAACTTTTTCGGGAAACTTTTCAAATTTTTCTTTATATAAAAACCTAGTTCGGACTATTACGAACATTTTAAAACAAAAAATTGCCAAATTGGTCCAGCAGTTCTCAATTGTTGCGATTTCAAAGAAACAGCAATTCATTTTTATTATATAGATGATCTATGATATTACACATTTTGTATACAGAGTTATCCAAAAGTTCCGCAACTTTTCGTCATTTTTAAAGTGTTACACGAATTAACTCCTAACTTTATATTAGGCAAATTCTGCACCTTTTAGGGGTATGAATGAATTTTACCCTTATTCGGGAATGGTTGCAAGTTAAAAATTTTAAATAGTAACCCTTATTATGTGATACCTCATTTAAAAGCCCTCGTTGAGATGAGAAAATTAGTGGAAAGTAAACCCCTCTCCGATACCTCAATCCAAAATGGCGGAGCCAAAAAGTTCAGATTTTCCATTTTTCCACATACAATTAGATGTGTATTTATTTAAGATACAGAAGCATTACAAAATTTGTTTAATCTACTTTAAGATTTAAAATAACACCCAAGAATTTTGATAATAATAAAAATAACAGTTGATATTATGATGTAATTAATTGTAATCACTGCGTTTAAAAAAAATTAAATCATTTGATTTGAAGAAATGATGATTATTTTATAAACTTTAGTTTAAATAATAAACAAAATTTTAATCAGTTGCCATTTATACAATGATTAATATATTTTTATTTATTAACTAAGTCCAATAAACAGACAGGTGCTTCACCAATCTGAGCAATAGGATTTAGGTATTGAGTAGGCCCCATTTTCATAAATATGACAAAAAATTAAGTAGTCAAAAAGATAGGGATGAAGATAGGTGTTCACAATTGTATTATTCAGTAATTATTTTAAATTTCTGCAGTCATTGTTATTAGTTTCTTTTTTGAGTATAAGAACTGGTAGGTATCCCAGCAGAAATCATTAAACCTTTGATGAAGAGGGTTCGATTTGACTGATGAATTCCACTTCAACGTCAAATCATTTAATAATAAGTGTAATAATAATTTTATAAAATACCTACCCACAGATTTTAATATATTGTTTTGTTTATCATATAACCGAACATTAACATTTTACAAACCTGCACAGAGTATAGCGATGAATTTACTATGATTTCAATAAGGAGCCAGCTGACTACTTCGTGCATTCCTCATTGCTTTTCTGATAACCATTCAAGGTCACAAAATGTCTTACATATAAACTGTAAAGAATTGTATCTGTTTTTTCAAAGTATAGGATAATGTTTATAATGAAATGCTTATCTTTCCTATTATGAAGAAAAGGTCTCTAAAAAAGTATGTTTTTGCAATTTTTCAAAAAATACTGACTTTCGCTGTTTTTGCAATGCCCTTTAGCCCGGAAACCAAACGTCTTACAAAAAATTATAACAACATGAACAGTAGGTAATTTTGTCTTTATTTTTCTATAGGGTCACATTTTACGTAAAATGTTTACTTTGCAAGTTACAAGCCAAAACTTTGGATTTTTCGACGATTTATCATATTTGCCAAAAAATGTTTTGTTGGACAAACATTCTAAAAATCATAAAGTAGCCCACTAAAAACAATTACCGAAAATTTCCACTTCAAACTACCATTTTACTCGATTATAACCTCACTTTCTTTACTGAATTGTTGCTAATATTTTTTCTTAATACTGTATAGCCGACAAAGCATAAAGGCAATAGTACAAATCAAAACTGAAAACATAATATCATAGGTTAAGTTTGAACTAGTACCTTACAACATGTTTTATAATAATATTTGTGAAATAAAGTTTCTTATCTTCGTTTCCGTCAAGAGACCTTTTTTTGCATTTGTAATGCGTTTCGGGGCTTTTATCGCATCTTCAGACACTATAAATAAATTACTCGACCGAGCTTGTCAAATAATAAAATTAATTACACAACACACAACATAGCAAATTTAAATAAAGTACCGTACCCCATCTGGCTAGCGGACGACAACTGTCAGTTTGTTATCTCACGCACTCGGAACCTGTTTTTTTTTTGCGGGCTTCTTGAACACTTATCGTTGTGTCATTTAAGGTATTAGAGTAAAAATTTAGCTGGTCGTTCAATAATTTATGTTTGCCAAAACGTACTTGAAATGTACTAAGTTGTGTAATTAATTTTAATGTTTGACGCCCTTGGACGAGTAATTTATTTATAGCGACTGAAGATGCGATAAAGAAAAAATACATTACAAATACAAAAAAAGTCTTTTGTCGCAAACAAAGGTAAGAAACTTTATTTTAATCAATTAGTTACCTGGATACTGAAAATAAATAAATATTTATGACTATATTATATATTCAGTATTATACAATTTCCAATAAATACTGACTTCATAATCTATTCAAATTTTTCTTCCTATTATGACATAACCTTTTACCATAATATAGTTTATTGTCCGCACAATATTAAAATTTATTTTTATCCTTTTTTTAGCTAATTTCCATAGGAAAGATGAGCTATTGCAGTGATTGTAATGGCGAGACCTAAGGTCGGGAGTGATCAATGAGCATCGATCATGGTCTCCAGAACACATTTTGGGGTACATTAAAAATTGTATATATATTATGTATTTTTGTGTTCAAACTTTATCGGCCACATTTTACGTCTGACATGGTCCTAATTTGGAATACACTCTGGTTTACCAAGTCGCTAGAACAAATTCGTTAGTCAAAAATCCAACAACCGAAAGAAAGTTTTGACGGGAAGTAAACATTTTTTGATATTTTGTACTAGAACTAAAAAAATAAAAATAGGAGATTATTCGGTACATTTTGTTTTTTTACAAGAGCTTATAGCCCATCTGATTGCCCCAAAATCGATCAAAATGTAAAATACCATACAAGTACCAGGTTCAAATCAGCGTCTACGATTGTTATTAATATTGTTGTTTCAAATTATTAACAATATGTCATTTCTACCTTTTTCTTTGTTTACATTCTGGTTTATAAAACTTACCAGAAGGCTTTTTTGTTTTAGGGGAAAAATGTATTACAAGCATCAATGATTTTCATTCGGATTCGAATGAAAACCTTAAGCTTAACCCATTTATACCCATCGGTTAATGTCAGGTAAGTTAACCCCTCAATTACAAGGTCAGGAGAGAGGAAGAAATAGAGAAATACACAAGTTAATTGTTTGGCTGTGATAAATATTATTTTATTGTTCACTTAATATCATCACAAAACGTTTATAGTCTATTCACATTTAAAAATATCATTCAAATTAAAATAAATTAAAACATTTTTTGAGTTGATATAAATAAAGATAAAACTAAATTTATATACTCTCTTAGGGATACAAACAGATGAGGTTGTTTAAAATAAACAGATTATTACAGTTGAATAAAAACAATTATTTGTATGTTACAGATATATGACCTAATCTATGGACTCTTGTTGACTTTGACAAATCCAGCAATATTGGAGAAATATTTAGCATTGATCTCACTTATATTCTTTTCTGCTGCTTGTGGATTAACAATTTCTAGACCCTAAAAAATAGAAAAGTATGAATTAATTTCAAACAGATTAATGTTTACAAAATATGATTCCAATATTTCTACAAAATCAATTTTCAATTTGCACAAAACCGAACAGAATCCGTACAAGATGGCTTTATTCTGCGTGATGTTTTCATACTGTCTGATCTCTAAATATGCTAAATTAAATTGGGCATCCCACTCGTCAAATCTGACTGCTCCTGACACTTTCTCTGAGGATATTTGAAGGAAAGAGAAACACTGCAGATACTGCCTCAAAAACAATTACACGCGATCAAGGGGATAAAGTCTGCAACTCATCATGAAATACTCACTATCACAATCGCAACACCTCCCACTATACATTCTTGTAAATGGAAGATATTTGGTTGTTTTTGCCTTGTATGTGATGTATTATGAATATGTATAGGCTTCATTTAAATGTGTAAAGGCATGGCTTTCTAATTATCACTTAAAACTGGCAGATATAATACGTGCCGGCCGGTATATACTGACCACACAATGTACAAATAATCAAAAGAAAACTATTAATATTATGTGTAATGTCTTTGATAAACCTAGTAGTAATAGTAAATCTACAGAAGTTTGACTTAATAATAAGTACTCCCCGTACACATCATATTTCTTTTGATGATTTAAAACGGGACTAGAAATTTCAACTCTACTTCTCTCTTATCCCTAAAACTCTACCTGTATTTTTTTATCTCAATAATTTTTATAACAAAATGTTACATTCTTAAAAAAGTTACTTTTGCACACCTAAAATGTAGCAATTTAAATGGTATTGCTGTCACAACATTTATAGGACGACCATCAAATTTTTTATAACTCTTAATTAACCCTTTCAGGAGTGCGGCTGTTCCACAACGGCTCCAATTACTTGTCTTTCAAGCTAAAAAATATATAAAACTGTTATATATAAAAAAAAAGCCAAAAAAGAAAAAACTTGAAAAAGTTATAATATGACTTAGTTTTACTTTATTAAAAAGTAAAAATAAAAAATATTAATAAAAATGTCAACACTTTTGCTAGGAAATTAAAAGATTTTCTTGGTATGGTAAATTTGGAAACATGGATAAATAAATAAACACACTCAAATGTTGTGTCTTTTATACCAAATACCAGCTGTGCATGCGACAGGTAGCAGGCAACATATATGCAAGTGCTGTGATTGACAACAGACACCGGCATGCGAGGCCGCTTACTGCCAGTAAATAAAGGCTTCACCTTATGACAATAACCTTTATATATATTGTTTATTCTTTGTGTCTTCAATATTACCTTTCTAGGATGTATTATTGAAGCCGTTTCAGAACAGTCTTACCCCTTTTCCACAATTTAAGCTGAAAGGATTAAAAGAAAAATAGTCGTTGCCAATTCTTGCCATACCATATTCTTTTAGTTGACTGATTTGTTTTTTGACTTTGTTATGTAAAAAGATCAGTTTCTTACAGGCAGAAATCTAAAGAGCAACAAACCTGAAGTGGCGTGAAAGCTACACTAGAAGCTGTTCCAGAGACTTGCTTCTTCACTGTCGTACTGCCTCCCCAAATCTGCTGCTGTTTCTGCAAATTCTTCTGGAGTGTTTTTGAGATACGCACTTTAGTTTTCTCATCTACTTGAGGCAGACGTATTCTTCCAGTTCTACTCTTGCCTATTGTACCACGCGTATACCCTAAGTCTTCTTGATAAGCATCGTCCTCTATCTGTAAATTATTAAATTTAATAACATTAGAAAAATATTTCACAATTAAAAACAAACTTATACTGAAAAACTATCACGTAAAAATGTTTTAAAATACTTTATTAGGCACTAAAAACATCTGCAATTGACTTCAGAATAAAATATAAATATAATATTTATATACAGTAAAACCTAACATACAGTATTCGGTCTAATGTAGTGCAGGTGCGGGCCGGACAGTGAAAAATCCAGGTATAAAAGTGTAATGCCAAACTACTGCACAGCACAGTTAAATAAGCATTTTGAGTTTTACTTTTTAATAGCAAATATGTTGCAGGTATTGCGGTTATCTTTCTGAAGGCAGCACACAATTTCACGATTGTTGGTCAACCAGTGGTCCATTTCTAACATGTCACTCTCAATAAGTTTGTTCACCTTATCCACTTGTTAATTCTGCTGTTATCAAAATCCTCACAGCTAAAACTATTTTTCATCGATTCAACAATGGCACTCTCCTCTTAATTTTACTCAGGTACTTTTACTCAGGTGTTTTCTGGCAAATCTCCATATCAGTTTTTGAGTTTTCATTTGTTTTGTGATCTAACTCAAACGCTATGATTTTATTAGTGTCAGTTGTCATATTTCCTTCCATGCCTCGGATACCCAAATCACATCATCTAGATGCATACAGATTTTTTTTATGTTTGGGTTATTACTTATCCCGCATCTATTCCAGCAAAGAATGATTTCCGAAACAGAAGTACAGATTAGCTGTACTAATAATGGACATTGGGTACATAATAATTAACAAAATTGATGAACCCAAAAAAGTGTTTTTAGAGTGGTGTCTGTCTGTATGTATACACAACCAGAGAGGACACTATTGGTCCGATTTTCATGAAATTTGGTATGTAGGTACTAAACCCTAATATCTCCAGGCGTTTTTTTTCATTTTTTGGAATTTTTAATTTTTAAGGGTAATTTACCCCTAAAAACCCATAAAAAACGACAAAAATGCAAATTTCTCAAAAACGGCTCTAACGATTTTGATAAAATTTTCAGTATTTATAGTGCTTAAGATGCCAAACAAAATGACACCACCCGCTTTTATCAAAACTTCGGCGTTTTATAACTATGGGGAAATGTTTAAAAATAAACAAGTTTGTGTTGTCAATCTAGCATCGCGGCAGCGGCCGCACGGGGTAGCACCACGGTAGCGAGCACGGCCAGTAATTCAAAGATCGCGCGATCGAATCCTGCCTGGGACAATAATTTTTTTATACGATTGACGTAGGTAGAATATTATTTTTTTTGTTTTGTTCTAAAAAGTAGTAAATAAAATGATTAAAAACAATATTATTTTGACTACAGTAAGTTGGGAGAAAGTTTGTGTCAGTTAACTGATACCGTTTATTTGTTTTGGATTTAATTACATATAGAGACACAAGTGATTAATTATATTTAATTATATTAACCTTTTGCGCTCCATAGGCGAACTCAGTCCGACATCGCTAATTTGCCGTTGCGCTCCATTGTCGGACTCATTCCGACACACGTTTTAATATGATTTCTATGTTCTAAACAAGTGTAGAATCTGTGGATTTCGGTCTAATGAGACTTCAATGTTGTTAAAACAGTTTAGAAACCAGTAACAGATTATATTTGCTGTTGAATATATTTTATATCTCTCTGAAGTTAAACAGCTGTTTGCCAGTCATGATCAAGAAATACAAGTACAGTAGCTTCATCTTTTATCTTGCAACTTTTGTTTACGCTTTTTCAAGTGGTATTTATTTTTACTGTACGTTATTATTTTGCAGTTTTGTGTAAATTTTGTTAATGTAAATAATGTATTGATCTTGTTTTTGTTTTATTTTGTGTTGAGAAATGGCAACTTTTTAAACTATACGTTAACATGGTTATGTACCATTATTTCGCAAAAATTTTATTGTTAAAATAAATTTTTGAATAAATATAAATACAATTGACATACTTAAACAGACATATTTCCTGTAAAAACTATTTTTAAAGCTCTAACCATTTTTATTACTACTTTTAAATTCATAAAAAAACATATTTTTTTTATTTTTTTGACCTAATATATTCAAAATAGGCCTACTCAATAAAAAATGTTGTTAAACCTCAAAAATATTTTTTAAATTATTTATTATGGTCACATTTAGTGTAATAAAGTATTTTAAAAGCTCTAAACTCTATTATTCTTATTTTTAATTTCATTACAAAACAAAAAAATTGATTGATTTTTTTGACCGATTATATTCAAAATAGGCCTATTCAATGAAACATTTTTTATTTAATCTTTCAAAAATTGTTTCCTTATTCTCTGTTTTATTCCGAACAAAATGATATATAATAACTTATATTTACTATTTATAGGCATTTTTTAGCGAATTTACAAAAATAATTCTGCAAACAGTAATATTTTAATTGGAGCTGGTGGAGCAGCCGAGTGTCAAATAAATAGAGTGCAAAAGGTTAATTCAATTTCAGATTTTGGGAGTTATTTTTTTAATTTCTTGGAAAATATACTTAAAAAAATTTGTTTTGTCATAACTTAAAAACTTAACCGCTTTCAGTTTCTACTAGGTTTACTTTGTGTGTCGAATTTTTTCCTTTAAAATGTTATTTTACCCAAAATAGAAATTTTAACTAACAATATTAATAACATATGGACTATTTACTTAAAAAGCTATACCACTTTCACAATGTAAATCACCATGCCTTCCAAAAAGTAAAGTAACCAAAAGTACTACTTACATCAGCAAAGTTCAGCCTGTTGGTTTGTTTGCGCATTTCAGTCATTGCATACCTTTCCTTCATCTTACGCACCCGTTTCCCTCCGCGCTTCTTCCTGCCTGGATCGATAGGCTTGGGAAGGGGTTTTACAAATTTCACTGGAGGAGGTTCCTAAAACATAGTACAATTTATTTGAAAACATTATGTCTCAACAAATTGCATTTCAATTTACTTAAATAATAAAATCTACATTTCTTTTCCCCTTTCATTTTGAAAAAAAAAATATAAATATTAAATTGCAAAGGGATTTCACATAAACCCTTAATATAAATTATTTCTTTTGCGATGAGCGATTACTAATCCATTAGCATGGATTACAAGATGGTTATCTCTGCCATCATTAAAATATATGTTGCTTTGTCTAATTGAATTGAAAAGTCCTTACTTTTCAAGCTGTTAAGGAGTTGAACACTGATATCCTCAACCACATCATCAATCCTCCGATTTATACAAAGGGGTATTTATGTAATTTATTATAATTATTACCATGTGAACTGTTGCAGGCAATATGAGCTCTTCTGCATTTGTGTGGGGGTTTTAACAACTTAGTAGGCTACTTGGTGTGATCCAAAAAAGCATTACTATCAACCATTGATTGTTTGGTGAAGGACGATTTTGGTTGATTAGCTTCATTAAATTTTCTAGAAAAGAGGCCTCTAGGTTTGCCATTTAAATTTATATGTCTCCATATAGTTTGATTTAAATTTACTAATTTACGTTTTTTTTGTATACAAATTGATGACTATTTCATGTTTATGTAATTTGATTTTGAGAAAGAAAGACATATTGTGACTAATTTTCATTGACATCCAAAGTTTAATTTCCAGTGATCGAACCCACAAATTATTAAATAAAATGTTGCGTTATATTGTATGACGCAGGTAATCTGGCGGCAACAGTGATCACACGATTTGACGTCAGGAAGAGTGCTAGATTTCATCTGTGATCATATATTATAGCTGAACATAGATCATGAAATATCTAGTATATGTGAAGAAAATGAAACATAACCGGCCAATTGAAGAGCAGGTTTGTTTACTCAGTTGAATTTGATGTAATGAAACCTAAATATAGTTTTTTTTTTTAATAAATAAATGATTTTAAATTATGGTAACTTTATATTTAACAAATAATAAAAGTGAATTAATAAATAAACTCATATCCTATAACTCATATCATTAATTTTAAATACATTTTTGTTATTTTTGAACTTAGAAATTAGATTTTTGTCATCTCATTTTTTTAACAGTTTTATTATTTTTGTAACGCACCATGTTACATTGTGGAGGCTGAATAAAAATAAGTATTAGCAGATTTTAATTGTGTTGTTGTCAGAGGTAGTTCTGGATATAAACAGTAACAATAAAGTCCCTAAGTATTTCTTAATAAATCTGTCAATTAAATGCAAAGGGGGGGGGGGGGATAAAAGTACAGGTTATAAAACAGTGTGTTTATTTTTGTACAGAAGTTAACTAACATATTTCATCCTTTAATAGTTTAATACTAGGTCTATTTGTTCATAATAACACAATATTACATAAACAAAAACTGTATTATAATTATTCTTTCACCTTAGGCAAACTCATTTCATTTGCGTATGTTAAAGAGTCAAACTAATTAAAATCTTATTTGTTTCTAAGGTATAGCAGCAAATACCTTAAGGTGTTTATTAATAAGAAATTTTTCAAACTTTCTTTGTTGGAAATAATGTTGTTTTCTTTCTTTCAGAATGAAAGGACGAGTTACATAGTTAAAGTTTAATTTACAAATTATTTTACTTACTGTCAGCTTGTCAAATTTTTTCTCTATATCTTCACGAAGACTTCGGCCAATTGAACCATCTGCATAGTCATGGGACGCATCCACTCTAGCAGCTAAAATGCATTTAGTTGCAACCAAACGTGCAGCTTTTCGCCTTAAATCCTGGGAAGAATTTAACATTTATACATTAAAAGACCAGATCAAGATCATTTGATTTCTTGGAGGCTTACTTTCTACCAACAAGTATTATATTTATACATTAAAATATAAAGAGAATCACCATTAATTTTAATACATTATTTAGATATTTAATAAGAAATTATTCGTTTGTAACACAGATTCAACAAAACAAAATTGTACATAATGGTGAAAACACTTTTTAAACAGTCCACAATGTTATGAATTTCAATGTAGAGATGTAAAGCTGAATACAAATTTATTAACCCTAGAACCGGCAGAATACACAAACGTGTAGTCACTCCATGCCGCGACAACACATTTGTAACGCGTGATTGTATCGAATATTTCACCCACTAAAAATCTTCCAATCTCAAAAAAGACAAAAACTGTTGGGAAAGGAAATGATTTAAACTTTAATTTTTGTATTTACAATTTTCTTACAGCAACAGGTAACAGCATTAAATTACTTACTGGTGGTGTGTCTTGAACAATATCAGAGTAATAAATAAAACCAGTGTGCGGAAGAGCAGCTACAGTTGAGAACCCTGACAGAGTTTTGTTCTGATTTCCAATAATAAGGATGTTGCAAGCTGGCATCTTGGATAGTTTGGTTAATCCTCCTGCCACTCCTAAACAGACATATATTTTCATTAAAGCATACCAAAACCATGCATCTTCATTCAACATCCTGATCAAGTATTAATCAAAGTAACATGAAAAATATATTGCAAACAATAGTATTATACAAATTGTACAACTATAATAAGAAATTAACAGGTTATACAATTTATATCAAATACAATTATCTATTTGCTTGACATAGACTGAATTAAGTATTTTGTATTCTCAGAACTGATTGTATTCTGTGCTTAGTTTCTAAAATATGTGTTAACTGATATGTCTTATAGTGTGTCAGGTAATATAATCCAAATATTTCCTTTGCTCTTGGTTGATTAAGTTTATGAATTAAATCTAAACCCTATTTTTATACATGATAATTCAGAAAGAAACTGAGGAACTTTCAGGACGAGTTCTACTAGTGAAAATAAAGAAGTTAATACAAACATAGGTTCGGAAATGATTCATTTTCCACTTAAACACCATTTTGTTTGTTTTACAAAATACTTAATATTTTTGGAGGTTGGAAATACAAGTGTCCCGTTAATCCGAAAATCCGCCTATTCCGAACAGAGTTCAGAAAAAATACCGATTTTTTAAACTTAAAAAATAGGAGAAATTAAAAAGACGTTCTTGAAAAAACATACATTTACTGTTATATAAAATAGTTAAATAGAGACATACATAGAGTCTAATCTTGATGAAAACGCCTGATACGAAATAGGTTACTTAAAGTACATGTCAGCTACATTTATACAATTTGTAGAATAATTTTTAATCACTGCTAAACACAAAGCATTACTAATTTACACACACTTTTAAGAAGTAATGTCAGTGATTTTTTTTCTGTCAAAGAGTACTGAATCGACTTGAGGATGAAATGGTCCGCCATCGCCGCATGAACATAACATCATTTGGTGTTGATGAAGCGTGTTGTTTGACATAGCGTAGCGCCAGGTCAAGAGCATTTGCCGTGTCTGTGTGTGATATAATTTCAGTTTGAGCATTCACCTATTCCTCGCTTTTCTCCAAGTCGGTCTGTTTATCAAAGTCTGCGCACAAAGTTTATCAAACTCCCCTAGAGTAAACACTGAACTAGATACGACTAGACTAGTGCTCAGTGCAGTGATTCATAAATATGTTTGAACGCGGGAGGGAGAGGGGTAGGTAACGTCTTGGCGCTATGATGAGTCATCGAAGGAAATGCGTTTCCTTTCCGATTTTCACTGAACCTGTTCACAAGCCGATCAACGCTGTATAGAGCAGATATTAGCTGATGCCTCCGCACATTATATACCCATTAACACGTGAATACGTTGATATTATTTATGAAATCCGCCTATTCAGAATTCCCGCTAAACCAAACAGTGTTCGGTCCCAATTAGTTTGGATTAGCAGGACTCTACTGTGTATTGAACTCAAATTTTGGATACATATTTGGTATGACATCTTTTACCCATGTACATAAAACCAAACCTTTTTAATACATTTTTAAAATGGCGGCTTTTTAAAATGTTTAGTATAAAATATCTTGCAAACTGCTAGCTTTACAAAAAAATGTCAGGAAACAAAATTTTTTATTCTTTAATAACAATCATAACTTTATTTACATGATTTTTCTCATAATTTGGTTCTGGAGTTATTTTGGACAACTATCAAGATACAACATTTTTAGGTTTTAGCCAATAACTCGGTAATATTTTAAGAAATAATTATAAAAATCGTTAAGTTAGTCATTAAAAAGGGAACTTTGTTGTTTCTTGAAATAGTTTTTTAATGAAAAGTTAGCGGTTTTCGAGACAATTCACATTAAAACTTTTAAACAGCCGTCATTTTGAAAATATATGAAAAAACGTTTTGGTTTTTTGTACATGGGTAAAAGATGCCATAGCAAATATGTATAAAAAATGTCCACTCAATATACTTCCTACACTAAAGATATTAAGTATTTAAAAAAACAAAATGGTGGATAACTGGAAAACGAAGCAATTCCGAACCTATATGTATATGAACTTTTTCCTTTATTTCCATTAGTAGAACAAGCCCTGAAAGTTTCTCTCCATTTCTTCCTGAATCACCCTGTATATTTTTTATGTGGAGTTGATTTGTGAGCGTTAAATTAAAGCAACTCTCATAATTCATGGTTCTTAAAGTAACACGTATTCAACCTCTGAGAATGATATTAAAAAGAATAAAATAAGAGAAGGATCGTAAGATCTTGTTTGTGGCCACATCAGGTTAATTTTAATAAACTAATGTAGAGCTAATCTCAGATAGTTTTATAATGGCTATAAAACTGTATGGTGTTGTGGTTTTATATATGTTCAGTGTTTGATTATTTTATTTAAGAATCAAGACCTACTCCTGATGAAGCCGGCAGCGATTGGTGAAACGGCGCAGTAATGTTTCCAGAAAAAAAACAAAAATTGCATGGACAGTAGAAAAATTTGTATGAAATCATTTTTAGTTAAAACAAGTTATTTCGCTCCTGCACAAAATAACACCCACTAATTGAAGGTTCAAATTTAAAATCATAGTTAATCAGAGGAGCAGGACATAAATAATAGCATTGTATTTGGATAACCTAATAGAACTCCGATCCAATGCAATATTTCATTCCACTGGAAATTCGACGATAGTGGCGCTATCTATTGGGGAAGTGACGGATGTGACATGTCGCCTTTTTGGCAAAATATAAAAACACAAGTATTATGTGACATTTGAGAAAATGTCATATAATATAAAAAACATATTAAAACAAGACGCTAATTAAAATATAAATAAAAGAAACAAAGCAAATCATATTAAAACAAGACGCATTTTTATTTCATATAAATAATAATACAATAGAATAAAATAACATGGCATATAATATAACTTCATAAAATAACAGGCATAGTAGAATCATAGATGCAAAATACAGTTATATAATATAAAATATACAGTGTTGAAAATATTGATAGTAAAGTAATACAAAAGCTGGCATACGACGAAAACCGTGTCTGAAAACAACTATAAACAATTATAAACAATAAGAAACTCAGAACAATAAAAAAAGTGAAAATATATAAACAGTAAAGGTATATGTGATTGAGATATACTAGGTGAAGTGGACGAGTCCATTGTGACTAGCCTCCCCTAATCTCATCTTTACGGAAACAGAGAGTCTTAGCAGGCATCCGGCATCTTTCTTCTCAAGATGGCTTTATACAGTTTGGGTGAGCAGTAACATGGCTCTATAAAAAATGTGATTCTAAGTGATATATCTTACGAGTTAAGTAACGTAAGTTGCCTAAAAAGTTTATATAGGAGTTCGGAAAACGTGAGTACAAAATGACTTCCAAATCAAACATGTACTTTGGACGATATTAACTGTTTTTAAAAGTCGCCACGAGGCATGTACAACGTTGTGCGCGAATGAGTGTAAAGTGCCTTTTTTGAACAGGAAAAATGAGCAAGTATTGCTAGCTTTATATATTATTTTAAGAGCTCAGACATGTCTTTATATTCAGATAGCTTCAAATGTCATTTAAACTCAAAATCTCATGAGATATAAGTAAAATAAATTAGACCCTAGTTACATGCCATTTTTTAGAATTGATTTGCAGATAAATAAATTTTCAAGCGTCTTTAGTTTTTAGGATTTTAGATTAATAATAATATGAGGTGTATGTATAAATTTATAATGTGCAATTATAAAATAAATATGGGTGAATAGACCAAAGTGTACCACTGCCAAGATGTCTCTTGAGTTAAGTTTATTACATCCTTATGCCTTCCAAAGTACTACTATACAATCAGAACCTACCCTTAGTAAAATTTAAATATTAAAATTAAGTAAAATTAAAGTATAGCCTAGCATCATTCTGATGTTAGAAAATTTTTTATAAAATCAGAAGTCTAGAGTGTTTTTTATAATTTTTGATTTTTTTGTTCGACTTCTTGTATAAGATAAATTCATTAAATTAAATTTTTGTACCTAAGCAAGTTACACGGAAGCTGTGTGAAACACCAATGCTACCAATGATTTCTCCCTAGCGCTACCTCGCGGCACGATCATGCACTATTTTCGCGACAACCTTTTTTTCGGCACACAGCCCCTGTATGCATGATGCATGATCTATTTTATTATTCATGATCTATGATATAGGCACCAACTTTATTTATAAACAATAGTTGCTTATCAATATTTTGAGATAAAAACTACAATGATTGGGAAAAAATTGGCAGGAAGGTCAGTGGTCCTTAACCCAGAAGGTTCAAAAAATTTATTTTATTTTCTTTCAGCAGTTTTTTTAAAATCAATAATTATTTAGGTGTTACTTTGCCATTTACAGTAATAAGAAAAAGAATAAAATAGCTATCTTTTTTTAAATTACTCATTGCATTACATTCATCTGTCAACAATAAACCCTGATTTAACATATAACAGCTGATTGTATATTAACCCTACAACTGGCAGTGTTAAAGCTAAAATTGGCCAGCCCGTTTTTAGCGTTTTGCAAGCATATTTTTAAAAATTCGCCAAAAATAGTAAATGAACCCCAATCCAAAAGTGTTCAATAGCTTTTTTGTAGAAGAAACTTCATTAGTTTCTTTTGAAAATGTAAAAGTTATTAGCTTAGAAAGCAAAAAATGTTCAGAAACGTAAGGAAAAAAACAACTTTATGCCTACATAAAAAATAGTAAAACATTTTTGTAATTTCTTTCAAAATACACAAAAGTTTTATAATTTAGTTCTAAATAGAAATATGGAAAATATATTTCAATTTCACAATTGTTTAGTTCAAAATAATACTTTGAACGTTTTTACTACATAACCTGCAAATCATGACTAATTTCAAAGTGACTAGGCCTATACATTTTTTACTTCAATGTTTTTTTTACACCAAAAATTTGAGAATGGAATGTAGAATCGAATAGCATTAACCAGTTTCAAATAACTTTACATTTTGTAATGAAAAATATCAAATCGGCAGTTAACCTAAAACCTTATTTCTAAGCTATCTTATTTCTTCACTTACCGTTTTATTAGAACACTGTTATAAGCCTAATTTCACTCAAACACAATATAACACTATTTTACAAACTATACACACTTTCAATTCACTAAAATATCAAGACGAATAACACTTACAGTGAATGCTTTGAGGTCAGAGTGTAAAATGGTTATTTGGTTATAGAACGCTACATTTACATCACGTCTGTGCCAAATGAATAGCACCTAAATTATTTGAACTGAATGTAGAATAAAATGTTGAAATTTTCTCTTTAAAACCATATATTAAACATCTTATGAATAAATCGATTTCTGATAGTAAAAATCGATTTACAAAATGCTTGCTTATTTTCCGAATCGTTAACCAATGACAAGCCTTTATTGTAAATTCGATATCTCGAAACCAAATATAGCCACACCTGATATCTAAACATCACTTGAAAGATAAAAGTCTGATGAATCCAATGCTGTGATGATCTTTGTGATAATTGACAACTGTGAGGAGTTGCAGACCGTTGAAAATGACGAAGTTTTACGTTCTTAACCTCACGATTTCGCACCTTATTAAGGATAATAATTCACATTATAACAGCTGATTAGCTTCAGTAATTCAACCTAGCCTATATTACACTTTGGGGATATATTTTCGCCCATATCATTTGAGCATACCATTTAATATCACAAAGAAAATAAAAACCGAACAAATAGTTAGATGCGATAGGTAAAAAGAATATAGTACAATTGGTCTAATTGCATTACGTACCCATGACTTTTGCTGCAGTAGATGCTCCGACAATAGCTGACAGGTTAGGTGCGATATAGGTCATGCGACTTTCAACGTATTCATAGATCTGCTGTTTAAAGCTATTCAATTCCGAGGCCATATCACAGGCTTCCCTTATTTCATCAAATTCTGAATCTGTTAATAATTGCCTGTTAAACAATTATTTATCTATTAATTACAATACACACAAGTATCATTTTTATTGAAGTACGATTACAATTTTGGTATTTATTTATATCCTTTTGTAGGCTTTAACTTTTTTCTAACTTGCCAAACATTCAATTTAAATACTTTTCAATTCTAATTTAATAACATTAATACTTACAGAATAATAGAAACACTTGAAAAATAAACAAAACTATTGAAAATTAATCAATGGAAAGAAAGAAAATTGGCAGTCGTCTATTTTTCTAAGATAAAACTCCGTCATTAAAGTTTTGCAATTTCAGAGTTTGCACTTACCCTCCCCATGTATGATCATTTGTTATGAAGTTTATATATAATGTGTAGTGTATTATTTTATATAATTTTGTTCTAAATTGTGACAATCTCTGCAGGGTAATTTAAGACCTGATCATTTTAAGACCTGGTGATGGAGTTACAACTCTGAAACATGTCCTACAAAGTTTTACAAGAAGTCACAAGATACACAACAAGGTAATATTTAATTATTAACTGCATTTTTAAGTTAAAAATAGTTACCAAAAATTTTAATAAATGTTGTACGGTATTTAAATTAATGTAAAGTAACTAGGGGGTCTACAAGACCTCGAAACTCTCGAGCATTAACGAGAAATAACTCAATATCATCTCGACCTCGTTGTCAAGAATAAAATCTCGTTTTTAAAACTTAGAAGTTTTCCAAACAACTCAACGGTGTAACGGAAGGTTACAAAAAAAAATATATAAAGATAAACTGTTAAAAAAAAATGGGTTCGGAAAATTGCAAAAAATACAAAAATATAATGTTCAGATTAAATAAAATGCTATATATGGATTATTATTATTCACTTCTTCTTTACTTCATTTATTTATTTACCATTTAAAAGAAATCGTCGCTCATTTATAACTCAAGTATCATCAATAACACTCCTTACTCTTTAACCTCAAAACAAAAATTATACATCATGTATCTCACCTTCAATCCACCGTAGAACTCCACCTTACATCTTAACATCAACGTACAACTTAAATCACCTTACACCTTAACATCTCATTTATAAGAACCTTAAAAATCACCTTCATTCAACTCTTGTATCAAAAAAAAATTAACAATCCACATATAACTTTCTGTTCGCTCTTTTAGCATTTATGTATTTGTAATTACCTTTAATAATATAATATATTAACTTTACTTTCTCAGGTTATGGGACTTGACTGTAAAGTACTTGCTGATGAATGTGCGTGGCTAAATAAAAGAATCTAAGACGTTGTGACGGAACAACTAATCTTTTACTCAGACATTATCAAGAAATAATTATTTACAATTAAATACATCAACATCACAAAGCAAACAAGTCAATTTGACGAAAATTTGTACAAAATGTTGTCAACCCTATCTTAGATGTATGACGCAATAGAATCAAAATGAAGCTATTTCTTAAAATGATTAAAATTTTAGATTTGCAGACTGAAAAAACTTATACCCTAAGGCCATTGCTACTTACGGAATTGTTAATTTTAATATTTTCACCTAGGATTTCACTGAAATACGAAACACATTTTTGTTCTGTAGCACACTTTAAACCGAGCACATGGTTGAGTTTTTATTAGTTCGTTTTTAATCGCAGAAACACCACCAAGACAACTGCCGATGATTGTATGAAGGCTAGAACACTTCTACTTCACTTTAATAATACTTTCTCTGTTCAATACTTGAAAAAACTACATTTCTCGTTGTAGAAATATACCTCCTACACCTTGCAATACGTACAACATTTACGCTATCTTAATGAGTCTTCCGGATGAGGTACAAGGCCTTCCGTATCCGAATAGCTTTTTATGCTTAGCTTTGATTAAGTCTATACTCACTTTGTGCTTTGTTATATGCTGACATATACGCTGACTTCTTCTACATGTGCTTGTTTTTAATTTTAACTGTTCTTTAATTATTTATTAAACTGTTCATTCTGGAATCATCCATTTGTTCTTCTTTACTGTTCGTTCCAACCGCATCACTGTTTTTGACTGTCAATAACTTTTATATAGTTTACACACGTTATATGCTTTTGTTGATTAATATTTTTAAGTCTGCTTTTTTCTTTATTTATTAATAGTCTGCTTATTCTTTACTTTATTTTGTTTAAATGATTTTACTTTAACTATTTTGCGTCACAAAAGAATTTATATATGTATACAAAAATTATAAATGTTTATCATTATAAATTGCGTCTTTCATTTTAATCAGACCAAACCTCTATGCTTTTAGTCACTGAGGGAAATTATTTATTTATTATCATATAATATCTCTGTTACATGGCTATAAGTGTTACAACGGGGAAGTGATTATGATAACGCAATATCTTAATTACATTAACACTAATGAGAAATAACTAAGCATACTAGGTTTTTAGTAAAATAAATAATGCCAATTAATTACTTCACTAAAAATAAATATAGTCAACTGTTATAGTATCTATGACGTACAGAATATTTGATGACGTACAGAATTCTATCATAAACTTAGTAGATGTAGCCAATAGAAATAAGGTTAACGTATTAATAATTAACTTATTATTATATACATTACATTAATTTCAATAATGTAAAACGGTATTTGATAATTCTCGCTCTTAACTCGTGATACAAATTTTGGTTCATTCTTGTTCTTAAAACGCTATTCTCGGTTTTTCTCGATCTTGATAAATTGTATTTAATGAAATAACAATATTCTTGTTCCTAAAATTCATCTGCCGTTTTTTTCTCGATAATTTGTATTAAACAATATCCCATTCTCGTTTCGAATTCAAAAATCAGTCTCGCACACCCCTAAAAGTAACTTTGGAGAAGTACAGAAGAAAGTGTAAATAAGTACCTCACTTCTTGCATCGCAAGGTTCATTGCCGTAGACTATCATGACATTATTAAGAAATATACATAGACTGGGACAAACAGTTGTGACATTCTCTGCAGACAAAACCGGAAAACCTGAATTCTCAGGAATTGTTATGTGAAGAAATTTCCTGAGAACTTCGTGTCTTTGCATTCCCACAAAATAAAAGGTGGGAAAACAACCAAGAATTGTTGCGTAAGAAAGGAAGGTAACTTTCATGAGAACTTAACTTCTTCCCCATGTTCCCACGTAAAAGATCAATTAGCCGAATTCACAATATACAATTTCTAGCTTTTAAAATCGTCAAAGTTGCAGACCAAGCATTGCATATGAGCGGCAGACCTTCTTACATGCTGATAACAATAAATCATGTCTTTAAAATAATATAGTATTATTTCAAAATTAGCAGTTAAATAACAAAATAATACTGCCACTAATATGCGACGACAGTCTATTTCAATTAGTCCAGGCGTCGCACATTTACGGCATCAGTCTGTGAATAGAAACCGGCAATCGCATATATGCGACATTAGTCTGTGCGTACTAAAAAATGTTACTATGGTGGTAGCGAACGTGCTAAACCATATTTTTCAATAAAATGAAAAATGTTTAAGTTTGGTGTAAATGGTTTAACTAATTATTCTAGAGATGCGGTCAATCATAATGAAACATTATCCTTATCCGCACATTGTTGCATAAAAATTAAAAGCACTCATAGTCACTCATAAAAAAAGCTTAATGATTTTCTCTCGCAGGAAGGAAAATAGTAGCAACTTTAATCATAAAAAGAAATAAACTCGTTAGTACTACTAATTGATGCCAAATGTGGATATTAGTTTTGAAAAGAACAGTATGCCAAGCCTAGTTTACCCTTGTGTTGTGGAAGCTGTGACCGATACGACCATGATAGTTGCCTGAGTGAGAAACTGTTGTAATGCTTCGTTGTTCTTAGCTTTGTCCAGATCATTCCCCAACTCCCGTACAGTCATCATATACTCCTGAGGTTGTACGACTAGTGACTCTAACTCTGGGAAACGTTTGGAATACTTATCCCTTACAAACCTATGGATTAACACTGAAATGCCAAAACAAATGTCTTATTACTAATAGTAATTACGCTTCTTACACTATAAAAACATTGATATTTTTTAAATATTAATAAGCTTAAGGAGAAAAAAATATAAAATACACAATAGAATTTGCTTACATCTTCGCTTTTACTGACTTTATGGATATCACAAAAATTCAAGTCCCTTGATTTTACCTAGTTAGATTCATAATACAAATTCATTTGGCTACCCCATAACCCTGGAAATCCCCCCCCCCCCATTTTTGCAGTTTGTGGAGTAGAAACATAATATGCGTATCAATTATAATTAACCAGCCTGCGAGGTTTTTTCTAGTGTTTATGTGTATTACATATATTATAAGATAGGCTACCCCAAAAACCTTCACTTTTAATAGTTACAGTAGTACAATAAGATTTTTTTAAATGTTTAATTGAATTGTTGTACACTACAGTTTCTGTTCCAACTAAATTATTGTAATTAAAGATGCTTTCAAATAATTATGTTTTTAAGTTTCTTGTCCTCAGCGTTTCTTTTATTATACTTATTTATTTAATTCTTTTTAAGAAATATAAATAATTTCCTTATAGACAAAATTCAAAAATATTTGTACTGGGTCCAAAAAAGAGACGAAACCGCCCGGTGAAAACAGGCAAGCGCCCTAATGAAAAAGTAATATGAATGCCCATGCTTCGACATAGTGATCAAGCGGTTAATTTTAGGAATTTCATAAAATGATGCGATCAGCATTCACATTCTATTTCTAGCAGACTTTTGTTTTAACTCACTATTCTTAACCACACTTCTGTCAATGTAAAGCTACTATAAACATTTTGAATGCATTCAGTTTTAACTAATTCTACTACAAAATCAGTAATGTCATGAATGTTGACAATGAAGGGTTGGAAATTGTTCTTGAATAGGAGAACTATCGTATATTTAAAAAAAACTTTAAAAATTGTGAGTACTACACTATCGGAGTCAACAAAAACTGGCAAAATATGCTGAGTAAACACATCAAGGTATTGTTGAAAATGTTGCATCTATAACATGTTAAATGTGGATAAAAAACATGAAATAATTCTTTCTGATAACTTTTAATTGGGAAATTCTTCCCCTCTTGCTAAGTCGTCTAATGTGTTAATTTGAGACGGAGGACGAATAAGGAGTTCAGATAGAACAGACCCCAACAACTGTTGGTGTCATTTGTAGCCAGCAATCATTTTTAAGAAGTCTTCAAATTATTGTATACACAACTTTTATGTTATGAAATTTATCGACCATTGTAAGGTGATATAAAACACTTTTTAAAACATCCAATAAAAAAAACCATAACACTCACGCACAACTATGAACATTTATACGTGTTATATTACTGAGCTGGTGACACATAGTCCACTGCATTATCAGCTGATCGTATCAAGATGGACAGCTGGCTTTAGTTCAGTTTTATACAAGTGGTTCACATGCCTGTTTTCTACTTATACAATATTTGTAATTGTATATTTTCATCCATATTGTTGCATGAATATCATAACAGCTAGTAGTTATATGCTGTGCAAATTTGGATTTCCATGGGTTCTCTAATTTCTGAACAAGCGTCTTGTCTGTCTCACCTAGGATTTACCACAAGAGCTAGTTCAATCGATATAATCTGGTTTGCATAATTTTGTCCCGAGTTGATGTTGGATTTAAACACTATTTTGTAACCATGCTATCTGGACATGTTAGTTATTGCATTATTAAATTTGGGGTTGTGTTGCAAAATATTATTGCCTTACTTTGTGTTTGGACTGATGCTATTTCTCTTTTGTTTCTTGAGTTTTTTCAACTAATATTTTTTCCAGTTATAATCTTTTTGCAAAGCTATTGTTTTATTATGGTCAGTTCCTTTTTGTAGTCAGCTTCATCCATAAATATTATAAAACAACAACAAATTAATTTAATAATGCAATAGCTAACTTCTTCAGAAATCATGTTTGACTTTAGTTCATATGTTAAATTCTACTCGGTAAAGAAAGAATGCCCATACAACTAGTGTGTAGAGAACACATCCAGGCTTAAAGGACCATGACATATCCTAGTTCGCAGATGATGATCATACAACAGTGCGGATGATAATATGAAACTATTGGATAAATGCAAAAGGCACTTGTATGAACCAGGTGGAAGACTACCATATATGAAAATAAAATAAAGCATTCGGATAAACTGTAAACGACAAAAACTGTTTGATTACCTACCTTCACACTAATAAAAATTAAAATCACACTAGAGGGGACAATTAATATCACACTAGGCAGTTTGGCAAAGATGCGATGTCCTCAGAACTAGCTGCCAGAACATTCTTCACTTTGGTTATCGCTTACATGAGCAATATATTATAATCGATATAATAATTACACAGTTCAATTATAATCGATATAATAATTACACAGTTCAATTATTATAATCGATATAACCAAATTCTATTATACTAGAAAAACAATCATGTAGTTACAAAAACAAACTGCTTATTAGTTTATTCCACAATAAAAATGTGTTACATTATTATAGGCTTGGAAGTAAGAGTTTTCAAAACTTTAAAAATTAATAATAGAGATAAAAAAAATATCATCTACCCAACAAACTATCAGTTTAAGAAAACATTACTATCTAAATTTCAGAACTTTTAATATAATCCAAATTTATTATCTAGCAAGATAATCCAAAATTGTGTACACTGAATGAGAAGCAATCAGTCAATGGTTACAAGGGATAAGACAATCGTGTTGCTTTCAGTTGGATAAATTAATATTTTCACAAGGTAGTTCACATTTTACACACATTACAGCACGATTTAAAAGAGTTGTGTTCACAATCTTAACTGCATTTATAATATTTTTGAACTGATCTTATAATAAAAACAATATATTATGTGTTCTCATATTCAAAATACTACAATGTGTTAAACTGACATTCAACTGATAGAAAAGACACAACCTTACCGATTTCATTGTCAATATCAACTGCCAAGTTGTTAGCTTCTACGATCAGCTGATACTCTGGGTTAATCTCAAGAGGTCCTCGACCACGAGTGCTATCGCCTTGGCTTTGATACTTGTCCATTTCTTTCATTATCCCCAAAAGTCTTTCAGAACCACGTAACTGGGCTAGCTCTTTGATAGATGTCACCTTTATAGCTGGAACAATATTTCAACAACATTCATACATAAAGAAAACCATTACTCCTTGATGGTGACAGATATTTCCAGTAAAATATAAATATCAAAACATTATGTTTGATCAATAAAGATTAGTAACAACATAAATTAGAATAATTACAATTTTAAAACTTAAATTTTTACAGTAAAGTCCTACCTTCTTCAATTGGTTTGATAACCCGAGCCTGTATGTCTTCCTGCTCGATTTCCATTGGTTGAGCCTGTTCCTCTCCATCATCATCATCGTCATCATCTTCTAAATCTGCCAATAACTCGTCTGCCAATGACATGGTTCAAGGAGGATACCTTTTTAGTCTGTTAGCAAGCAAAAACATTCAAACCACTTATAAACTTGATTTTTATAGTGCAAATAATATCAGTTACGACTAAGTGCTTAATAAAGCAATTATTTTCAAATCAGATCGCTTATAAAAGAGTTAATTATTTTTGCCAAGTTATTTTGAACTATGTGGTGCCAAAATTAAGCCCTTTAAAAATGAATTTTAAACTCTTTGGTATATTTAAACAATCTATTAAAAAATAAATAAATTTACTTATTAACATAGCTAATGACACTTAATTCTGTGTATGTCGTTAACTGCAGCTGTGGAATGTTTTACTATATTCTATAAAATTTTAAGTCGTAAAATTAGTTTGCACTAAAAGGAGTAGAGTTATACTTGGCCAACTTTAATGATTTAGATGTCATTGGAAAGCTCTTTTTGAGTAGATACAGTAGAGTCCTTCGCCCTACGCTACGTCAAACAACACGCTTCATCAACACCAAATGATGTTATGTTCATGCGGCGATGGCGTAACATTGCATCCTCAAGTCGATTCAGTAATCTTTGACAGAAAATCACTGACATTACTTCTTAATTGTAATGTGTGTGTAAATTAGTAATTCTTTGTGTTTAGCAGTGATTAAAAATTATTCTACAAATTGTATAAATGGAGCCGACATGAACCGTAAGTAACCAGCTTTCATTCCCATTTCGTTTCAGGAGTTTTCATCAAGATTAGGCTCTTTGTATGTCTCTATTTAACTATTTTATATAAAAATAAATGAACGTTTTTTCACGAACGTCTTTTTCATTTTTCCGGTTTTTAGTTTTTCTGAACTCTGTTCGGAATAGGCGGATTTTCGGATTAGCGGGGTTCAGATTAGTGGGACTCTACTGTATTTCTAAAACAGTCATTTCCTCAGAAAAAACTTGCAACAAATTTAAAAACCAAATTTTTATAAACATCAATGTTCAATCAAGCTTTTTTTTAAAAAATGAGCCGTGAATAATGTTATGGGAAAATGTGTTTAGGTTTAACATTGAACAAACCGGCATTACTACAATGGCAATTAATAAATTTGTCATGTTACAGTAGAGCGTCGATTATCCGAACTAATTGGAACCAAGGGGGGTTTGGATAATCAATTTGTTTGGTTAATTCAATTCACTGTGTTCTCGCTAGTGACTGGCCGGCTGGTGGCGGCAGCGAGTGGCCAGGTGCCTGGCTGACTCAACAGCGGTCGCTGTTCCGTTGAGCACACAAATTCCCTGAAATCTACAACTTAGCTGACTATGCAAGTCAAAAACTTTAAATTTGGAATTATGTGCCTTAGTGTACTGCACTTATTTATTTTCATTATACTACAAGAAAACAGCTGTTTTCTATACCTGTCTATAGGCACGTTAAGTTCTTATTTTCCGTGCACTACACCATAAATTTACCGTGCACCAGCTCATTTTATAAATTAGAATACACGTTCCAGTTTTATGTATATAGCTGATTGATTTTGTCAATAAAAATATAACAGAAAAATCAAACAAGTTTTAATTGTTTTTTTTATTTATATATATAAAAAGATGTTTTGATTAAAAGTATGTTCCTTTTTTCGTGTAGTATAATGAAAAATATCGTACGTAACTCGCCTGGTAAGTTCTTCTGTTGCATGAAAAACTATTATGCTTGCACGGAAAACCCCCATTTACAGGGCTTTTAACATAATATACTATTACAGTACATTTCCGCGCTCGAATGATCAATCAATTGATGTTTCGGATAATCAACGCTCTACTGTATTTCGACAGATTCTTAACCCAAGGCAAGACAGTTGGAACAACAGATAATATTTACTGTATTAATAAACACTGTGTTTACTAGAATAAATTAGTTGTAATCTGAATTCAAATATTGCTAAATTTGAAATGGTAATAGACTGTAATTTTAAGTTTATGTTATAGGGCTTAATGGTTAAGAAAGAAGTGCTTTAAGTAAGTATTTTCAGCTTTTCAAGATTTAATACGAAATTTAGGTACCAGTCAGATTTAACATTTTAAAACTAATTGATTTCTATGTTTGAAAACTCTCAACAAAAAGAGATTTTTCATTAAATTATAGTAAAAATTTAATATCAGGAACAAATAAATATTGATATCAAAACTTACCAAAAGTTTAACTACCTATGGCAATTATTATTATTATTAAAAGGTACCAAGATATTTATGGGGGAAAAAACAAATTAACTCGTAAGAAAATTTTAATTGAAGAGCTAGCTATAGATCTATTGGGATCACAAATTCCAGCTTAATTAAAATCGTTAAAATGTTTTATTGATTTATCATGTAGAATTATACAAATAATTGCTTACAATAAAATCATAAAAATTTATTTACTTAGAAAAAAAAATGTTATTTGACTTTATATATTATTTTGTTAAACAATTTCTTCCATTCAGACAAGCAATGATTATCTTCACCCAGATTTGAACGGGTGGTTTTTAATATTGAGGAATAGGTACTAACACCTCTGACTTATGAGGTCAGAAGAAGATAAATTATCTTGATAAATTTACTATCTGTTCCAATAATGATCATCCGATCTACGATACTTGGAAAATACAACATGTAAACTAGTTTCAAAATATAAAAAGGAGAAACAATTTGAAAGAATTGTTACATGATTACTAAATTATAATTACATGAAATGTTGCGATACGAAAGAAGTTTTGTACGTACCTGAAACGTCCTCAGGCAGCAGACACTGGTTGCATCACTCCAGACAGTGTTTACGCCAACCCTAGCATGAACTTGAGCCAGTGATGCTGCTGAGAACGCTCCGGTAGAAGGTCAAGTGAGTTTCAAATTTAAACCAGTATTTAGGGTTACAGAAATTGCATTTAAAAGTAATTTAAATCAGAAAAATAATATATTTTAAAACTAAAAATATTAATATTTCATATACAGTATTTCAATCCATTCAATTTATGTCTATAAAATTCTAAAATAACTGTAACATTATAATTGTTTTAAAACTTACATTTTTGAGTAGGCTATTGTGGTATATTAACCCAGATCATTTCATAACATAACATTTTAAGTTAATTTTCCATAATTTTTTATTACAATACAGAATAGATTACATTTTCTGTATATATCATTTAAAACAATTACGACAAAAACACCTACAATGTTTTAACATTTTATTTTAAAGAAAATGACATCTACAAAAACAGAACGATGATGACAAATTTTAAACTACTGCTCTGATTTTTAAAACAACATATTCTTTACTTAATTATTAAACTATTTGGCATATTTTTAATTAACAAAGCTAAATGACTAGAGATCAGTTTGAGAGTTTTGTTAAACTTGGAGCTAAATTGTGTCTTAACAGAGTATTTTAAATAAAAACAAATTAGAATTAGTTTATTGATAAGGAACAAAAATATTTGTTGAACTACAATTACATGTTTTACATAATTTATGTTAGCATGAAAGTTCCGAAAAAATACACATCTTATGATACAAGTTTTCATAAAATATTGTAGAAAAAGATATTTAACTAATCCTATTTTTGATTTCATTGCAGTATCATGTTTTAAACTAGGCCTAACTCTAATATTATGTTTATAACACTTTACATTTGTATTTTACATTGTTTTTCATAACAAAACAAAGCTGTAAGAAAAATTCAAAGTTAATAAATACTTTCAAAAAATGGTATTGAAAATAATATTAGGCCCTACACCGTTACTGTTACTATGTGCAAGACAAACAAAACTACTACGGTATATAATATGTATGTAAACCCCTTGTATCAAAGAGTAATGAATTTTATAACAAAACCTATTTTACATTCAAATAGTTATTCATATTTCAACTAAGCTTAATATGGTATTCTAAAATAAACAAAATAATAATCTCAAACAAACTATTGAGTGATTCATCCTCAAGAAAACAAGATCAAGATTCAAGCTTACAATTAATTTTAAATATGAAATTTTTCAGATAGGATAGTGGTTTATTTCAAAAGACTAAATAAACAATTTTAAAACAGATTGAATGCATTATTAAAGTAAAATTAATTTTACATGTCATCCCAAACAATAAAAATCATACCAATAAAATCTGAAATAAAAACAAATTGATGCAATTTTGAAGTAGGTAGGCCTACTAAGGATAGTTTTTTAGTATATTCAGAAATCATATGTTTAAACACAGTATTTACAATGAGTAAGCTTGTGTTAAATTAATTTATTGTTGTTATTAAATGACAGTAAATTGTCACTTTATAGTTTTAGAAATGTATGACAAAGGCTAACATACCATATATATAGCCACATTCAATCCACCTTGATTTCAAATAAATAAAAATGAATCAGTAAATCTGAAACAAAGTTTATATTTTCTCTTAAAAAATATCTAGGTCGGTATGTTAGTTTTTTTGGAATGTAGACAAACACAAAAATTTATAAGAGATCAAAATATATAAATAATATTTTCATTCATAACAAATATAAAAAATCAGATATAAATTTCAACAGCATTCCATTAATAATACACATTTTTTAACATCTATCATAAATATAGAGAAGCACATATTTATATTTTAAATATGTGTATAAATAATATAAATACACATTTCATACTGTATTTAACATTAAGGGTACTCGGACAGTGGAAGCGGCTTGCTACACATTTGACCAGTATAAACACATGAATAAGTGCGACTTGGTAATATAGCTGGATTACGCAAATTGAGAAGACTTCATCAGATATGATGTGCCTTCTTCCAGATATTTTTCATTGGTATATTTATTTGTTTAAATACTGACTATTATTTGTTTAATGCCACAGAAAATAAATTGTTTAATATGAATATATATTTACCAAAGCAAGATTTAAATCTTAATTAAAAAACACAAGAAAATCACCTCAGTTTCAATTTATATCTCAATATACAAATACTTAAGTTTTATTTCTTTACAACTTAATTAAGGTGATATAAAAATATTGTAAAATACTATTTTATAAATATAATATTATTTAGAACTATACTAGCCCTATATTTTTATGAATATTTCAGCTCCTCTAAGAAAAAAAAATTAGGGTTGTACAATTTTTGGTCTGCATTTAAAAAGATTAATTAAAGCCAATACAAGAAAAACAACAAACTAATCGCTCAACTTCAGCAAAAATTACCAATATTGGGATTCAGTCACAGATATCAACAATATACTACACGTAATTAAGCTACTTAGTCACTTCAAATGTGAAAACACAAATATCCTCTGTATCATATTGGGATTGCTTAGGCCACTGCATGGGATAAACCTCTACCTCTACTTGTACATAGCCGCTTCCAATATATGAGTAGCCTTAGACCTACTTATTATACAAGTTAATCATAATTACCATTTTACAATCTGCAGATAATTAGTTAAATCACTGCAGTAGTCATGTTAATATTAAATCAATTCTATCTCACAAATTGGAAAAATTAACCATGTAACAAATACTACTATTTAATTAACTTCATACTTTGGCACACGATATATGATTTAAGCTTCCAACTAAATCAATTACTTAAATGAATTAACTGAATTAAATTAGAATCATGAAATAAGAAAATACCAGGGTTAAGGTTAGGTCAATAGTAAGGTTATGTCTTCATAACAAGTGCTGCAAAAGTTATATTGTAACAGCACAGATTACTTTGCTTTGGATAGTATTAAATAACTGCTCATTGAATGTTTTTCACTGAAAAATTTTCATCATAAAATACGAAAAGAGAACAAAACAGCACCAGTGTAAACCATGACTACAGACGGAACAAAACAAGCTGGGTCGACGACAAAGGTCTCACTGAACTGGTGACGAGTTACACTATACATGCCTAGCGGGAGGAATGCGTACTACACAAGCCCCGCCCACGGTAACACAATTCCGGTTACTTTTGGGTACGCCCTCGTAAATAACTTCCATTAACAACAAACTGTGTTAAGTAAGGCTACATTTGTCGGAAAAAAATGGATTTGAACTACTACACGATGCCATAACAACTGATTACAACTGCCCGCTCTGACCTCCTTTTAACAAACCTGTTCGTTGACCCTACTTAACTCACCTTCCTTTGTTGTTCCGGCTCTTCAAACAAGTTTTTTTGTCGATTGCAGTCAAATAGCGATGACATAATCTCAATATGGGAAGGTTTGCTTCTGACAAAGTAATAGTAAACAATAACCAAATACTTGTATTAATTTTTAACTTATTGCATTATTTTTTATAATGTTTTATCATTTACTTCAATTTTTATTTATCAAATTATAACAATTCTAAATATAACAAATATTAAATACACGTACCGGTAAATCAAGAGTTACATTGAAAATAGTCGGATGTCTTTCAAACACAGGCTAGCGTAAGCAAATGACACCTAGCGGAAAATATGTAAACTCCCAGAAAAATATACGCATTAATTGTCAAATAACCCGGTTTTGAAGATTGAAAGAAACTAATTAAAATTACTTCCCGATAATTTTGACCTATACTTCCTATATCAAAATCAAACAAAATTAATAGATCAATCCAGGAAAATTATTACCTTAATTCAATACTAAATTATTCATAAACTCTTTACATTTGAAAGTTAGAATCTTTGCCTAATGCATGACCAATTTAAAGCGGAACCCGTAAAAGAACTCAGAATACACGAAAAGCACAAAAATTGATGTGGCCTATAAACAGAACGAACCTTTTTACATAGGCCTACAAAAAGTCTTTGGCAAAAATATTAAATATACACATTTAAAACAGGAAAATTGTGAAATCAATTGAGAATCATGTACAACATACCAAGGGCGACATGTTTATTTAGGATAGCCACGCCCACGATGGATTGGACTTATCCCGTGATTGGACCATATATTTGCACGGATTACAAAATACGAGTTAGTTAGTTTCTTTAAGTTGTAGATATAAAAGACTAGATTATAAAAATGGTACCTCTAATATGGAGTTATTTAAGTGTTTTATTCCATTTATTTATTTATTTCCACGGTACAATCTATCGATTATTCTTTAAATGATTTTACTTTTGGGCCATTCCATGAAAAGTGAGCCTTGGGTGGAAAAAATAAAATTAATTTATATTAATGTTTTTTTACTTTTTACTTTTTACTTTTTTGTAATCTATAAAAGATGTGGAAAAAGTCATCCAGAAATAATTTTTTTCCAAAACATTTTTTTTAAAGCTAAATTAAACCTTTATGTTTCCTTTATACATCCACAGCACTTTGGTATAATTTTTTTCTTTCAGGTTAGTATTTTTTTTTTCACAGAACACAGCTGATTGTTAATTGTTATTGGCTGTATGTTTGAAGAAGAGATCTGTACTACACACTTTGCATTTTCAATATATTTTTAGGTAATTTGTTTACTATTTATTAGCGACTAAAGAAAATTATACACTAATGTCCCACCCGTGACAGGAAAAGAAGGAAAAGTTAAAATTGTATCTATATTTGGTTTAGGGTCATGTTCAAAATTTGCAAAAGTTACTTCTAGAATAAAATTAGTCTATTGCTGTGGTTCATTAAAATAACAAAAAGAAACTGTAATTTATATTAAGTGTTTGAGTTTTGTCCCACCCGTGACAGTTTCTGAGAGTAAATTGCAGGTTTTACTTTACAATTTTGAAATTAATGTTTTGTTATGGAATTTCTAGGTTAGTTCAATGTAAGCATAACTTTTGACTATCACACAACAGTAAAACTATTTCTGTAACTGTAATAACCACATGATAAAACTATGTTATAATCTAACACACACTTTTGTTAAGTTAGGCCTATGTTACGTATTTGGTAATACCTACAACTGCATATATATGTGAGCACTTATTTCTCATGATGATGGAGATGTAAAAATAATGTGTTTAAAAAGATGTGTAGGTGACTCTGGTAACACTTTCAAAGTTAATCAAAAAGACGACGTATCATACATCCAGTTTGAAAAGTTAATCAGTGTCTTACCACAACCAAAACTGAAATGTGTGAGGAATGGCAAAGTTTTTTATGAGTTTGATGATGTAAATATTGATGTCTTTGAAAGTGGTTAAGAGATCAAGTGGTTAAATGTTTTTTTTTATTAGCCTATTTAAACTTTTTCAAATGTCCATTAATTTTGTATTCTATAAGTTTTTGATGAAAACATGGTTTTTTAGACTAGGTATTTATAAAAAACAACTTAGTACAAGTTGTGGACGCAAATAGTTTAATTTTTTTCATAATATGTTTCAAAACTCTTTACAATTGTAAGTCTTTGTAATGCATTTAAAGTGTACTGATCCCTGTGGAAAGTTTTGATGAATAAAACAATTTTTTTATGTCATAACTCATTGTTCTAGTTACTGTGTCCCACCCGTGACAGTTTCTTGTCCCACCCGTGACACTAGTTAAATACAAATAAAAGTAAATATATTTAAGATATAGCTTTAACTTTGGAGGCATTAAAATAAGGGTGTTTTAAGCTATGGCAATAACAAATGCCAGTTAATTTTATTGAGCCAATTCACAGAGTTTGATACTTTTTTAGAATGATACATAGTGGTTCTTCCTTTTTCTGTCCCACCCGTGACAGGTTTTAAAAGTGCAATAACTATTTTGTTAAGTAAGAAACAGCTCTAATATAATCAGCAATATTTTTATAACTATTCATGAATACAACAATACAGTTTTTGATTTATTATGTTTTATAACTTAAAATATATTGTCTTCCGAACACAATCGAACACGTCCAACTGTCCCACCCGTGACGATGGAATGGCCCTTTTAAAAAAATAACTTAACACTCAAAAAGAAACAAATTTTAAACTAATCAATTCCTAACACTTACAAACACAAATCACCCGAAGATTATATCAAGTCGGCGATTGTGTAAAGTTCCGAAGTGGACCAAAAGTGCAATAATTTTTCATTCTTGTAAAACTACCAAAGGGAACAGTACGCCATTTGGCTAGTTAGTAATAATTTAAAGAAATTGAACCGTTTATGACCAAATATACCATCCAAACTATCAAGCGAGACTTGCAGTATAACTCATCAAGGACAATAAAGTATATTGGTGAGATCCTTCCAATCTATTACTACTGTATTAGGGGCAGCAAAATAATCAAATGCAACAGACCATCAAACACTTAAATTTATAAAAGACTATTAGTTTCCTAAACAGTTGATTAGCCTATAACCATTATTGTTTTTCATTCAATCTAATATTTTTCAGAGCAATAAATTACAATGCCATGTGTTTAATAATTGGGATAGCATATAGCATAAAATTAAACTAAAAGTAAAATTACAGTATAAGCCTCCCAATTTAGATCATAGCTGTTAGTCACCTTTTCATACCAGTAACTCTAATTTATGTTCAGGTTGTGTTATTTCTCAGTTTGCATTGAAGATTTGGTGGTGTATGCAGGTAATTTAGCCAAGAATTAAAAAATCAAAATTTTCCCAGCATAGGCCTATATATAGACCAGATTTTATCTATTAGGCCTAGCTATTTTATTTTAAAGTAAGGCTATCCAATTTCTCAAAGAAAAACATCGCTAAAGTTTATATTAGGACACCTCGCCGTATTGCAGCGTATGTGCCAACGTATGTACAAGAAAATGTTCTAATAAATAATTGTATTCGAATGTTCAATTACATTTCAAAATGTCTTAAATAGGTAAATGCAAACAGAAAATATGATTTATAAAATTGAATGTAATTAATTATGAAGAGAAAATAAACACTTAAAACTTATAAACTCAATTCAAAACTTATTTGTTATCTCAACCCTCCAACCTAATTTTACTTGAATTCCCGGGACATGAATGTCACAGGCAGACAATCTAACTAGGGAAATATTAGACGCTTCTTATCAATGACATCAGTCTGTGTATGCGAATGGAGGCCTATATATAAACACGATTATCGGACCCTGCTATATCTGTACTTTTACAAAAAACTGAACATCAATTAATAAAATATGCATATCAAAACAGGAACACAAAATTTCACTTTGTAAAATTCTATAATTTATAAATTAATACTTAATGTGTAGGCCTACTTTATATCAAAGTACAAACTAGGGATATTCGATATACATAGAATCAATCAAATTTGTGTAAACAAGGGCTAAATTATATTTGATGCATTTTAATCGATGAAACTAAAATTAAAAATAGCCTCTTGTTCCAACTCATAGTCTCAAGTCACAGTATGTTTACCAGCATTCAATAGTCAAATGTGCTTAGATTGGCAGCATTACTCTTGTTTCCTAAAAAAACGTCAGCTGCAAAAAAGTGTTGCAAACCTATCAGCAGAGTTTCTTGCAGTAAATTTACACCAAAAATATTTAATGAGCAATTATTTACTACTAAAACCGACTCTGGTAATTACTTATTTTAAGAACTTACAGTAATTGTTTTAGGAAGATTGTTGACATCTTGTACATAGTATAATCAATTCATAGCTTTTATCCACTGTAACATACATTAGGCTACAGCATTATTATTGTTAATTTTTTAATCTTTACTGAATTTAAGATAGGATAGAGTGGCCTACTGATGGGCTAAATCATCTTATTACCGATTACTTACGTATAATTAATAACTTATAGTATTTGTTTGCCCAATTTATCACTGTGGTTAGTAGTAGACTATTGTAAATATAATGGTTTGAGTAAGCAAATATTCTAACATGTACTCCACAAACTTGAAACTCCTTTCAATAGTGGTAATTAATTGTGGTAAATGAGTATTAATAATTATAGCCTATAATTTACACAACATTATTTAACTAAGTTTCGGTTATATAACACTTCATAAATATTGTAAGCTAATTTATTCATGTTGACTATCTTTCCTTAGTCCTAATTGTCTGTTTCTTAACAGTCTTTATATTTTTATTTAATTTATTTTCCTCACTACAAAGACACCAAGGAGTAATTGTTCTATTACATTTCAATGCAACATTTACCACTGTAACAGGAGCATTATCAATAGCAACTTGTTTATATGATTGCACTGTATAAGCTACATCTCGCAAACCAGTTTGGCGATCACGTCTACGTGTCACTTCACGCTGATTAAAACATTTAGCCATATCACGCTTTCTCACAACTCTATCATGAATATGTCGAAATGTATTTTCAATGCCTGTAGTCAGGTTTATTGGCCGTGTTATGTTGATTGCAGCTTCTTTAACCCGAACATAAAATTCATCATCTTCTAAACCCCAACCCCAGTATTTATTACTCATTCCATTCACAAGTTCAAAATCAGTCTTTTTAGCTAAAAGTATTCCCCCAACAAAAGTAGCATAGTGATATCTGGGATGAAGTTCAGGCGATGCTAAATGAAAAAGACCGGAATTCGGATAATTGTAAGACAGATTAGGATTTAGAGGGAGTAGATCAACATCGTGCATTGCAATATAATCACAACCATCGTCAATGGCTATCGAAAACCCAACATTAATTAGAGAAGCACGGTTAAATCTATATTGATCAATTTGATTTATCACATAAATTTTAAAGTTTATTTTCTGAGCATTAAGAAATCTGTCCATGTGAGGAACAAATTCTAACAGTTCTTCAAACCTATCTCTAAACGGAACAACAACACCTAATTTATGTTCAAAGTTAATATTAGGTTTGTTTATTAACAGTTCTGGACTACATGAACACTGAGACTGTGGTAATGAGTAAAGTGACACAAACATTCCAACAATGAACATCATAAATATCATTAATAACAGTACTTTTACTTTGCATAAAGCAAATTTCTGCATGTAAACCATTATATACCCAACTCACGTTTAGGTGTTTGTAAGATAATCTTATTCTACAGTTCCAAATTCAAAGTAAAACTATGAATTTAACTTAGGTTTATTAGACATTACAACAATAATTTGGTAATTGATTTATGTACGACTAAGCCTATACTTCACAACGTTAAAAATATTGATGCCAAGTGTGTGCATCACACAATCATGTATAGTCAAAAAGAAAATGCATTATATATTATAATATAATGTTTGGCACATTATTAAAACCTAAATGTAAAATTACTTGATAATCATTTGAAATAAAAATAATTAAATGCACTGCAATAGAACAAGAAATTGTGAGGTTATATAAAGCTATAATATCAACTTGTAACTATTATAGTGCCAAATAATATTCTTGACAAAATATTTTCAATTAATAAAAATATATGTAAAATCATAAAACTTCGAATAGTTAAACCTAATAAACTTAGGTATACGAACCTTAAAGATTATTCACTAACTTATTTACTTAATCCTACCAAAACGAACGAAAACGACAACACCTCCACCTGTGGTACTGTGGCAAAACTGTGGAAGTTGAAAATGAAAATAGGTCTAAATAATAAATTGTAAACTAAATTACCACATTACTAAGACAGGAATGAAAGATTATTTACTCAGTAACAGATGTTCAAAGGTGAGGCTTTTTAAATGTTAATAGGCTATCTGTTACAAAATTAGTATACGACTTGGAACAAATTTTGCGTTATAAATCATTGTCCATTTATTTGTCACACCATAAGAGTTAGTAACAAGTCAGATATTACACAAAATGTAACCATAATAATGGCCAAGTCAATCAAATGACACTACGAAGTAACATCGTTGACAAGTCAAGTATGTGTAAACGTGAATCTAGAACAGGTTATGAAACGTTAGTACTATTTTACAAAAGCTTCTCATCCTAAGTTAAAGCATATCCAATAGTAAAGTATTTATGTATATTCAATAGTAACTATTTTTTTATTATTATATAATGTATGTCGCTGTATACGTTTTCCAACACATTGGTCTGTTAATAAAAAATAATTGATCAGTGCTATCTATTGCAAAAATTCGGTACTACATGCATTTCATTGGGTAAGTCAATATTTTTCCAGTCAACAAAACACTTGTTACTCATTACGAACAATAATCACACTCCAAAATATTAAAATACAAACCAACTTAAAAGTTTAATTTAAATATTTAACTTTAGGTAAAACTTGAATTAAATCAAACTTAAATGTTTAAACAAATAAATATATACTAACACAACTACCTACTAGCCCAGTCAATAAAGGCCGAAAATCGCCATTATTTGTCGCAACTAACTAGGGGAAAGCTGAATTTTCTATTTATGTGATAGACCTATATATGAGACATTTATTTTCTCAAAAGTCCCCGCTTCTCCCCCTTGTGCTCCCCCCTTCAAGCGTACAAATGCAGAGTTTCACTAGATTGCTTACAAGTTCGCTAATACTCATCTTAGGGAATTAATTTTTTGTACATAATATGTTCCTTAATACAAATTAAACATATTTTGTTCTTATACATTTTTCATTAAAGTTAATATTAGGGAACTATTAAACTTTTAAGTTTAAAAAAGAAAAAATTTTAATTAAAGTAATTAATAAAAGTCGTTTTTAAAACAACTAATCTTTTTATTTAATTAACAATCAATCAAACAATTATGTTAACCTTTTATAATTAATTCTTTTCCAAATTCAAATTAACAAAACTAAACTAACTGGTTGCTTAGCAACGACATGCCATCTATATATCATAACGCTCGTCCTCAATTAAAACTTGTTAAAGTTTAATTGATTAAATAAATGTCATTCATAACTTTATTCCTTAAATTTATAAACTTTTCTTTACACAAAGCCTTGGTCAGCATGTCTGCAATATTTTCTTTCGTGTTGATGTATTCAATCTTCATTATTTTCTTCACAATTAAATCTTTAATAAAATGCTGCTATATATCAATATGTTTACTTCGTTTAGAATTTTCATGTGATTTAGTCATGTTTATTGCATCAATGTTATCAACATATAATTCAATATCACTTTCAATTCCAAAATTTGTACTTACACCCTTGATATTAATAAGATCTTGTGCAGTTAATGCTGCAGCTATATATTCTGCTTCTGCAGTTGATAATGCTACACAATTTTGTTTTTTTGACTGCCAAGATACTGCATTTCCTCCAAATAATACTTGTACTTCCACTTGTAGATCCACTTGTACTTTTTCGATCAATCTTGTCACCAGCCCAGTCTGAATCTGAGTATCCTTTTACTGTAAAATTGTCAGTTTTCTTATATAATAATCCTAAATCTTTAGTCCCTTTTAAATATTGAATTATTCTCTTAGCTGCTACCCATGACTGACTTGTTGGCTTATCTAACATTCTACTTAAATAGGAAACTGAATACATCAGATCTGGTCTTGTAGAAATTGCCAAATACATTATACTTTTAATTATTTCACGATAAGGTACATCAACTGGTTTTAAATTTTTATCAAAATGAAAATTAACTTTCATTGGAGTTCCTATAATTTTACAATCATTCATGTTAAATTTATCCAGAATTTTTTCAATTAATTTTGATTGAGTTATAGTTATAGTATCCTTATTTCTTGTTATTTCCATTCCTAAAAAAAAATGTATTTTGCCAAGATTTTTAGCATTAGATTTTTCTTTCAATGCATTAATAATATTATCATTTTTTCCAATAGTGATTATATCATCAACATAAATTATTAACCAACAATCTTCTTTGTAATGCAAACAATAATCATACTTTGATAATTATTTCAAACCCGTTTTCTGTGGCAAATTCATTAAATTCATTATTCCAGCATTTAGGAGAATCTTTTAACCCATATAATAATCGTATAAGTTTTAAAACCTTACCTTGTTTAGTTTTTAGTCCCTCTGGAATTTTTATATAAACTTCAGATTCCAATTTTCCATTCAAAAATGCTGTTAGTATATCAAATTGTGTAATTGGTAAATTTTTTTTGAACTGCAATTAATTGATATCATTATTCTAATAGTTGATACTCTAGCTACGGGTGCATAATTTGTATTAAAGTCTTCATAATCGCGTACTTGAAATCCTTTTGCAACTAAACGTGCCTTTTTTGTTCCATCTTCTTTAGTCCGAAATACCAATTTTGTATCAATAGCAATTTTTCCTGGTGGTAAATCAGTTTCTACCCAAGTTTCTAAATTTTGTAATGCGTTCAGTTCTTTATTTATTGCTTCTGTCCAATCTGGATCCTTTGATGCTTCTTGAAATGTGATAGGATCTTTATTTTCTGTTAATAAATAATATGCCGTATACATTTGGTAGTCGTTTTGCCAAATGGGAGTTTTAATTCTTCTTCCTGATCTTGTTTTGCTAAATTCATCTTGAATATTTTTTTCTTGTCCTTCATTTCCTGTGTTATTTTCCATTTCAATAATTGTTTCATTAATATCATTTTCTGTAGTTGATTCATCATTATATTCATTTGTTGCATTATTTTGATCAATCATTTCATGTTCAATTTCTGTTTCTTCTTTTTGGTATAAATGTTCTTGTGATGTACAATTATTATTATTAAATTTTATTTTTGTTTCATCAAAGATTACATCTCTGGATGTAATTATTTTGTTTGTTGATGGATCCCATTATAGTCTATAACCACTTCCACAGTAACCAATCATCTTCATCGACTTGGCTCTAGGCTCTAATTTATTTTGTTTAGGATTATTGACAACGACAACCCATGATTGACAACCAAAAACTCTCAGTTTTGATAAATCAATTTTATGGCTCCAAATTTCTGTAGGTACTTTACCTTGATTAGCGCTTGTTGGTGATCTGTTTAATTCATATGATGAACAACGTATTGCTTCACCCCATAAATATTTTGGTAAATTAGTATCTATAAATTTTGTTCTTATACTTTGTCCATTAATGTTCTATTCATTCTTTCCGATGTTCCATTTTGCTGTGGAGTATAAGCTTGAGTATATTGTAAAATAATTCCTTTTTGTTTACAATAAAGTTTGAATTGATTAGACGTAAATTCTCCTCCATTATCAAGACGTATTTGCTTAGTTTTAAATCCATGTTGTGTTTTAACTTCTTTAATGGAGTCTATCAAATTATTTTCTGCTTCATTTTTATATTTTAATAATTTTACTACAGTAAAATGTGAATAATCATCAATAATTACTTGAAAATATCTACATCCTTCTTGAGTAGGTGTTTTAACAGGTCCACTAATATCTGAGTGAATTAAATCACCAATTTGTTTAGATTGTTTCTCACAATTGTAAAATGGTAATCTTGATGTTTTTCCTTCAATACAAGTTGGAAATTTTTCTTGACTTGTTGGTAAATTTAATAATTTCATACTCTTACGATTAAGATGCCCTAATCTTCGATGCCATATATCAGCTTCCTTTTCTTTATTTACATTATTTCCCTCTGCAATATTGCAATAATTTTCATGATCACGATTGATTTCTATGTTAATTACATATAAATCATTTAAATTTTGACATTTTAATTCAAAATTTGTCCCTGTAATATTTACTTCATTCTTTGTAATTTTAATGACATTATCATTATTTTGAGTTATTTTTTTAACTGACAATAAATTATGATTTATACCCTCGACAATTAAAGCTTCAAAACTAATTTTATATCCTTGACATCTTCCAGTAGTAGATCCCTTTTTTACAGCTTTCATTGTCATCCCGTTTGCAATATGTATATTAATTTCTGTTGATAACTTTTGTATATTTGACATATATTTTTCAAGACCACTTTTAACAAGATGTGTTGTACATCCAGAATCCAAAATAAAAATATCACTATCTTCATTTGATATGAAGTTTGTAGCTATAAATAATATTTCAACATCGTTTACTTGATGAGCATATTCAGTATGTCCTCTTCTTGAATTTTGCCCTCGGAAAAATCTTGCTCTTCCTCTTCCACGATCACTAATATTATTCATTGGACATTTCGTTATTTTATGACCTTGCTTACCACACTTGTAACAAGTGTATGAAAATGCTTTAAATGATACCTGCTATTCTTTATTATTGTAGTCTTTATTTTCAAATTTTGATTCTTCATCTAATAATCTTGCTTTGACAAATTCCAGAGTAATCTCATTATTTAGCGTTTCTATAGCTGTAATTACAGTATTATACTTTTCAGGCATTGTAAGTAACAGATGACAAATTTTATCTGATTCATCTATTTTTGATTTCATATTTTCCAATTCTCTAATAATAGAATCAAATTTAAGAAAATGATCCTCTAATTTTTCATTATTAGAACATTTTAATGATAATAGTTTTCGTTTCAGGTGTAATTTTGTAAATACACTTTTTCTTTCAAATACTGCTTCCAATGACTCTATCATTTTTTTAGCTGTTTTTGCATCTTTAACTAAATCCAAATGTTTATCAGTAAGACATTGAACAATAAAATTGATTTAGCTTTAGCATCATCAGTTTTGAAAGTTCTTTCTTTTTCTGGGGTTGTTGTATCAATCTCTTGCTCAATAACATCAGCTACTGATTTTTCATCTAATAAACATTTCAGCCGAAACTTCCAATTATTAAAATTATCTGCAGCTAGTAAAGGTAAATTTTGTAATGAACTTATTTTTTTTTTTTTATAAATTTATTTACTATAGGCTACTTACATATTTATCGTGTCTGGGCCCATAACCTTTTAAGTTTAGGAAAGAAAAAAATTTAATTAAAGTAATTAATAAATCTTTTTTAAAACAACTAATCTTTTTATTTAATTAACAATCAATCAAACAACTATGTTAACCTTTTATAATTCTTTTCCAAATTCAAATTAACAAAACTAAACTAACTGGTTGCTTAGTAACGACATGCCATCTATATATCATAACATAAACAACAAACACCAAAAAAATGGTTTCTGGGCGTGCAAGCGCTCTTTGATGACGTCCCAGTGGTCCGACGCAGGTTTTGTAATCGCTTCGGATGGGTATATTATGTAATGGATGATGCAATCTATATATATTAAAAGAATTTGGTCAAAACCTATTTCCAATCGCCCAGCCTCTCCTAATGGACCGATTTTGATGATTTTTGTTTTAAAATGTGACTTATTACCTGTAGATATGTCATCAAGCATTTACCGAAGTCCTAGGACATTAGGGCTACGCCCCAGTGGCCCTCAAAGTTTCAATGTTAATCTTATGGAAGGTCAATCTTAAGGAAGAAGAAGAAATATTTCTTTTGATTTTATCAAGGACACAAAAACAGCTGTTCGTATGAAAAGCTTAAAACAGCTGATTTTGATCAACAACTGATTTGGATCAAATCAGTATCAAATGTAGTATTACCTTTTTGAGGTTACATTGACAAACTAAAAACAAACACAAACAAAAATCAACGAAAAATGCTAACTATATTTTAATTCAATTCAAACATTGGTGTTTACAAACCTACTATATATAAAACAGCTAATTTGGATCAAAAACTGAACATAATCATTCACAGATATGTCAAGTCTTATATATTATCATCCGTTCAGCCGCTATTCACCCGAGAAGGAGCCCCGGTATACAATCCTTCAAATTTCCCATGTTAATCTTATGGAGATAATGTTTAATGAGTTTGAGTCAGCTGCCAAATAAAACAGCTAATTTATGCTCGGTCACCTATGTACAAACGAGCAAAAGATTAACGAGATTCTTTATCGAATTTTCCACCTGCGAGCGAAGCGAAGCAGCCATCTGAGGCCGAAGGCCGAGCCGGGGTTGGGACGCGGAGCGTCCAGGGGCAGAGCCCCTAGTATTATTTTATTTTAGTAAACGTGTGTGCTTATATACTGTTTGTAATACCGTATATCTATTAGATTGTAAGTAGATTGGGTGAGTTTGTATTACATATATGTACATAATTAAAGTAGTTTCACCATCAAATATATTGAAAGTTTAATACTGTTATTTTAGCCTTTTTCCAAAACAAACAAAAAACACATTAAATAAGTGAACACATACATTTTAAATCAAATGCTAGTTTTGGTTGGGGGGGGGGGGGGGGGGCTAACTTTACCCTATTGAATGAAATAATTAAATAAATATGGCTTTCCATTATCCACCACCTATGGACCCGCCATGTTCCGGCAGGCAGCTGTCACATTTCCTTGTGCAATAGAATAGAATTAAAAATATATATGTCACATGACAGCATCACAGACCTTCCACCCACCCAAAACATAAAATTGTACAAGTCTTATGTAGATAATGCAGGCCTAATAGCATTATTCATAATATTTACTATCAGATTTACATTGGTATTTTATTTATATTAATATTTACAAATTGCAAATCAGTGTAATAACAAATCAAGTGATAATTAATTTCTACTACATGGTGATTTAAATCTAAAAACAATCGTCTGTTTCTTCATCTATTTTAGGGGAATTATGACACAATAAGCCATTACAGTTTTCACACATAGCGGAAATATTTAACCCTGATTTCAAGCATCTACAGTAGTTTTCACACGGCGTCTTACAACTGCATGATAATAGGTATAGGAGGTCATCTGGAGCAAAAGTCTTTGTGAGCTAGGAAAAGGCCTCAGAGGCTTCTTTGTCCCGTCATTACCTTTTACATTTTCGTTCTTTCATCCCCAGTTCGTAGGCTGAAGGTTGTTGCCAGTCCAAACTTGAACTTGTAGGTAAACTCTCAATAGATGGTGAGATGCTTCTGGAGGTAATTTCATTAAGTCAAAGTTGAATTTAATCGTTGATTTACTGAGGCGGGGACTTTTGAGAAAATACATGTCTCATAAGGGTCCATCACATATAAAAAATGTAGCTTTTCCCTAATTAGTTGCAACAAAAAACCTTCATTGACTGGGCTATACCAGCACAAGTTGTGAATAAACTAAATGGAGTAGAAGAGGAGAGGAGAAAGGAATGTCCTTCGCCCCTCCATACAACAAAACATTTTTCCATCATATTAACTCCATTTATTTTGATTGATTGGAAATGGTCAGTCAATGACCACCTTTTTTCAGAAGGAGGCAGCTCGGAACCTAAGGCACCCACCCAATCTCCTTTTCTCTCGTGACAATCCTACGCATTTTTGTAATTAATAAACCAGTTTCCACATCACTTTCACTGACGAAATTCACTTGATTTACACTATTTACTACAATTGTTTAGTTTAATATGTACACATTTTAATAATAAGAACATAGCAACTCATTGGCCAATCATATCATTGGTAGTTTTAAAATTATTTTTTTATCAATAAACAAATTTAACATATTATTTATTCTCTCATTATAAAACAATATATACTTGATAATGTACATTTACCATAATATAGTACATATAAACCCTTAGTGTGAATAGACATATACAAGCTTCTAGCTCGTATAGGTAGCTATGAATAACAAAGTTCAGTTTTGTACCAAAAATCAGAAATTTAGCAAATTGTCGTAACTTCAGAACTTTTGAAGATAAATCAGTAAAAAAATATATACTTTTGAAGGAAATAAAATTTTGTACAACTTCCTTATACAAAGAAGGAAGGATTTTTCTGTATAAAGAAATGCTGAGGACTTAAAAAGACAAAATTGACTAAAAACAGAGGCGAAAAACAATTTTCAGGAAATTGTGGATTTTTGATATTAAATATCTCGAAAACTATAACAGATAGGAAAAAATTTTATAAATACATTCATGAAGGAAATATTGCCAGCTTTAATTATCTATATATATAAAATTCAATGTATGTTTGTACGTTTGTCTGTATGTTTGTCCTTTATGCGTTACCAAACCGTCCATCCGATTGCTTTGAAATTTTGCATAGTAACACAGGTTAACCCTGGGAAGGTTTTATTCCATTTACCAAAGTCCTAGGACACTAGGACTACGCCCCAGTGGCCCTCAAAGTTTCAATGTTAATCTTATGGAAGGTCAATCTTAAGGAAGAAGAAGAAATATTTCTTTTGATTTTATCAGAAACAGCTGTTCGTATGAAAAGCTTAAAACAGCTGATTTTGATCAACAGCTGATTTTGATCAACAACTGATTTGGATCAAAAACTGAATATAATTTTAGGTTAGGTAAATCAAGCAATGAGCAGAATCCCATTATAATTTACATCGGCTCTCAGGGATACGAATTACAGTCTTTCAAAGTTTCAAATTAAGCAATAGCGAAACATTGCCGGGTCAGCTAGTTTTTAATAAAACAACATTTTCTGAAGCGGCCAGAGACTTTTATTGTGTTTACCTCCTAAGTAAGTACCCCTAACAAATTTCCAAAGTCAAAGGCTTGCCCCCTCTCCATGTTCTCTACACCCCCCATTTGTCATTCATTGCCACTAGACTAGTAGACATTTTCAGTATTATAGAGAATGATTTTGCAAGAAACCTTCCTTTATTAAATATGATACAGGAAAATATATTCTTGTATCCTAGTATGAAGCCCTACACTATTATGTTTTTATTTTTTAGTTACAATATTTCATAATAAATTAGTGTTCTATTCTTGAAAGTTACAAAAATAACATCATAGGTCAAGTGGTTCTCCAGTAAGATAAATATTGCTATGCTAAAATATAGTTTTGTTTCAGCATAATATTCTTCAATCACCAGATACAGTAGTTGGAATTAGGGACTTTGTAATAGTGATGGTACAACTTGAGATTTAGTTTCGGAGGCATTATAAATTTGAATATTTTTTAAAAGCAATTAAATAAAAGTTGTTAATAATTATTAATATTATTGACTTTTATAACACAGAAATTATTTATTAACGTAGAGGAGTAGGCATGTGTCTAATCATATTAACATTAACAATAGGTATATACTGTAAGAACCGTAACTATTTTCATATTTTTAAAATGTTTGGACTTAACACCATTTACACATTCATATTGTGATCCAAAATGAAATAAATGTATTTCTCTACGTTAAGTAGAAAGATACAAGTTACCAAAAAGAAAAAACCAATCAATTAATAAAGCAATCAAATAAGGAATATTATTGATTTTTAGAACACAGGAATTGTTATTAGTTACTTAATTATTATTATTAGTTATAGTTTAAATGTCACTGAGAATGACGACTTTGTTGTTGAAACCATTTGACGAATACACATTTTTTTAAATGAATTGTGTTCTGTGATTTTATTCTTGGAAATACTTTTTTCCTATGATTCCAGTTTGATTGTTTTTGTAAATGATAAAGTATGAAACAACAAGGAGCTTTAAAACTTTAAAAGTTACATGCTCATCACTTTTGCACTAAATATAAAATATTAAATTATAGCTCTATAATCTGTAGTTGTTAAAGTTTTAAACTGGAAAGTATAACTGTATAAAGATAAAGGGCATAATATTTTTAAAACTAATTATGTTGTTCATATTTATACAGACCATTAATTAAACTTATTTTTATAATTTCAAATATTTTTCTAGTTTATACATTTTTTAATTAAGCCTAAAATAGTAATATAAAATGTTTGTTAATAGTTTAGTTTTGAAGGGATAACTTCTATTGGGCCCGTTGGGCACTTTTGCTTGACTATGTTTCTGAAATCTTGCGTCACGAACTTTTGCTTAGACACAAGTCAGAGCATGGAGAGGAAATAGGCGATACATAGTATATAGTATAGACAAGTAAAAGCGCGTGCTTCCTTGTTAAAATGTAGCTAATAACGTTTCAAACTTAATCCTGTAGGCAATTCGCCCGGAAACCGTGCTCTTTCTTACCACCGGTATAAAAAATTACAATTTACATAAATTTCGTGCTATTACAGACTAGGAACGTTTTAACTTAACTGGTTACTCAAAGTGCTTTGTAATAGTATCGCTTCTCGGCCTCTTGGCTAAGATAATCAAAGCTAAGATCAAAGTGTAGTATCTGTTCTTATCAATGTGTGAGTATAGTGTGAATCGTCGAGGGTTCTAACGGTCTTCTGCTTTAAATATTTGATACTGTGTCAGTGCGGTCCTCGGGGAACGTTGTTGTGTGCTGCCACCGACGATTACTCAGAACTACTAGCCCATAGGCTGTTTACTCATCATAACTTCCAGTATATTGTACATCGGTGAGAGTTTTAACGGTTTTTATTTGGTCGTTTGAATACTTTTAGTATCATTTGAATAAATTAACAGTTAATTTTAATAAATCCAAAATATATAACTTAAAATCATTGTTTTATTTTTTAATAGCACTCAATTATCTGTTATAAATATGTCATTACCTCTTTTCAAGTGAGTTACTATATACATAGAAAGTGACTCATGATATAGTTAAGGGTGTTGAATTTTCTTTGTTGGATTCGTTAATACAGAAAGTCGGTAAATACATTGACAGTTACAATTATATTTATTATTATTTGAGAATTTTTCCATAACTTTTCTAAAACTTTTTTAAATGGAAAATTTATAACCTTTGGTTAAACATTTTAAAATCTGATAGACAGAAAGAAAATCATATTATTTTTTGAAAAATTCAAAATTTTTTAAATTTTGAAAGTTTCTGCATATTACATTTTTTTAGTCAAAGCTAAAGACTTTACTCTATTTTGAATTAAACAAATAAAATATATGGTCAATTTTCATGATTATTTATAATTTGATATAGTTAGATTATATGTCCCAAAAAACAACCCTGTTGTAAAAATTTGCCCGCAAGAAAACCTCCACAGCCGAAAAAAGAATTGATATGAACGAAATCCCGCCAGAGGAACATTTTTAGTGCTTCGCGCCTCGGTCTTGATGTGCACATAGAAACCTGTGTAAAATAGTTAATTTCTTTCATCGCTGATTTGATTGACGGAGAGCTTCAAAATTCTTTCAACTTTGTTTGAGGAGAGCTTGAAATTTGTTTCAACACTGTTTGGCGTAGAGCCTTGATATTTCTTTCAACGCTGTTTGGCGGGGAGCTATTATAACGGAAATTAAATGATTTAGAAGTTAACAATATAATAAAAAATAAACGGTACCAGGAACTGGCACATACTTTCTCACAAATACATTTAAATTACTAAACAGATTCACTGTGACTTGTAGGGTGGAGTAGGAGAGTTTTTTTTATTAAAGTTGGAGATTAACTAATAAATATTATTATTATTATTATCTAGAGAGAAAACTATTCGATCGATTTCGAAAAAATTTGCACCAAACACGTCAATTAGGTCTTTATAGATGCATGTAAAAAGGTTTTGAAAATTTTTTTTTAAACAACCCGCTTTATGGCAAAAAAAAACTCAAAAATCAGTTATTATTATTATTATTAGCTAAACGAGAATTTTTAGAAAGATGCGGGTTTTTGTATATGGTAGGGCACATTAAAGGTTACAAATAAGCCAAATTTGATCAAAATCGTTAGAGCCGTTTTTTTATAAAAAAATAATAACTGATTTTTGGGGGGTTTTTTGGCCAAAAAGGGGGTTGTTTTTCAAAAACTTTCAAAACCTTTTTTCGTGCATCTATACAGGCCTACTGGACATGTCTGGTGCAAATTTGGTTGAAATCAATCGAATAGTTTTCTCTCTAGCTTTGTATACTTTTATTAAAGTAGGCGATTAACTAATAAATATTATTATTATTAGCTAGAGAGAAAACTATTCGATCGATTTCGAACGAATTTGCACCAAACACATCAATTAGGTCTTTATAGATGCACGTAAAAAGGTTTTGAAAAATTTTGAAAAACAACCCCCTTTATGGCCAAAAAACCCCCCAAAATCAGTTATTATTATTATTATTAGCTAAACGAGAATTTTTAGAAAGATGCGGGTTTTTGTATATGGTAGGGCACATTAAAAGCTACAAATAAGCCAAATTTTATCAAAATCGTTAGAGCCGTCTGATTTTTTGGGGGTTTTTTGGCCAAAAAGGGGGTTGTTTTTCAAAATTGTTCAAAACCATTTTTCGTGCATCTATACAGGCGTACTGGGCATGTCTTGTGCAAATTTGGTTGAAATCGATCGAATAGTTTTCTCTCTAGCTTTGTATACATACAGACATACATACATACAGACATACATACAGACATACAGACAGACATTTTGTAAAAACCACTTTTTTGGACTCAGGGGTCCCAAAACGTATATTTCCACAAAAATCTCAACATCGATTTTTGTTTGCGATCACTATACTTTCTCTATACTATAGTATAGTGAGAAAGTAAAATAATGAAATACGCTTATATGTTATACGAAGATGCACGAATGTTTCCGAAGTTAAACGAATAGGTACTTCTTAAAATTTGTATAAACGAATATATTGATGACAAAAGGTTGTATCTATGCACAGTTTATAACCTCAAAGCAAATCTTATAACGTATTATAGCATCCTATAGCATACATTAATTCTATAACTCATATTTCAAAAATATCAACTTCACAAGAAATTATAATGATTGAATTTGTAAACATAACCCCAAAGTATAATCTAAGCTGGGTTTTGTTTAAGTATTACAGATGATGGGTGAAATCAGCTGTTTTATTAAAATTTAACAACTAGGCCTAGTGTTTTTGGATTTAGAATCAGTAAAAAATAGTTCAACTGAACTGAAATGATGATAATGAGGAAATACGTGACCTCCTTTCCCAATTGAATTAACTGAGTATTTTTGAATTATGAACAAAACACATTTTTAAGAAATAATAAACAATTCTGTAATCATTTTCAGCGTTTTGAAACAGTAAATAACTCGCCTTCTACTGAACATGATGGCCTATTGGGTGTAAATTTTTACCACTTTTTCATGGGTTCCATTGAACAACTCTGACAAAGTCTTGACCCTTTCTAACCAAGTCCTAAAAACTAACCCCCGATTTTAGAGCGGATGGAGTATAAAATTGCACAAAATGCAATTCCTTGGAGCATACGGTATCGAATGTGTGTGCAAAATCTAATCTCGATCAGTTATTTCTGTGAGGCTGTAAGCCCGTCGAAAACAACAAGTAGGCCTAGAAACATTTTTAAAACAGCGATTTTCAAACATTAATAACTTCGACATCTGATGGTCCCAAGAGTTAAAATTTGGTAAACGTCCTCAGGAGCACTTCTAAAATGGGTATAAGAAAAATCAATACCAGTGACCCACCCAGAAAAAAGGGGGGAAACCCGTTCCCCCCTTTTCCGGGGGGAGGGGCACAATTTGCTCAAAAGGCACTTCGTTGGAGCATAACGAATGTGTGTGCAAAATCTAAGCTCGATCCGTTAAGTTTGTGAGGCTGTAGCCCTGTCAAAGAACAAGAAGTAGAAAAACTTTTAAAATAACGATTTTTATACTTTCATAGCTCCGTGATCTGATGGTCCCTAAAATTAAAATTTTGTACACGTCCTCCGGGGCCCCTCGAGAATCGGTGTACGAAAAATCAACATCATTGACCCACAGGGGGTCGAGGTAGGGGAGGGTGAAAACCCTTACTTGTTCTGTCGCGTTAACAGTGTTCTTGGTCGCCGTCTCGTTCTCGATTTTCTTGGCGAGTGCGGGACGCTCCCGCGTCCCTAGATAAACGCTTAAAATGTAATGCAAATGTGTAATGTATAATGTGAGAAAATATATTAAATATAATGTTTTGCAGATTTACTGATAACTGAAAATATACTTAAATTACTTACTTACAATTTTTATGATATTCCAGTCATCCCCAAAGTATCACTGCGACTCTTTGCTGACGACGCTATGTTCTACTACAGGACTCTGAACCTGGAATACGGCTCGTCGGTCATTCAACAACAGTTGGATGCCCTACAGCCGTGGCTCAGGAAGTGGAGAACTGCAGTGAACACAGATAAAACGCAAGCCATCCAATTTTCTCCACTACGTAGATTTCCTAATGTCCCATTAACTCTAAATAAATCACCCATAGCATGGACCCGCAAAGTCAGATACCTTGGAATCACGCTTGACGCTAAATTAAACATGTCCCATCACGCCAAGCAAACTCTGTCTAGGGCTAAATCCGTCCGTGGCAGACTCCTTCCAGTCATTCAGGCCAAGAACCCAATACCACTTCGCATCAGATTGTCCATGTACAAAACATATATCAGACCAGTACTCACGTACGCAGCTCCAGCTTGGTACTCTTTGCTATCTGTTTCTTGGAAGAAAAAGTTGGATTCCTTCCAGAACAAAACTCTCCGTTGGATCACCAACTCCCCATGGTACGTAAAGAACGTCACCATCTCTCAAGGGCACAAAATCCCCACACTCGAGGACTTCATCCTAAAATTAACACATAGAGTCAAACACAGAGCCGAAGGGTCTCAACACACACACATAAAACAGATCATCACTGATCCTGCACCTGCGCAGGTCAGAAGAAAACGTCCCTTATGTCTGGTTTACGAACCACCATAAGTATCCAAAAATCCAAGCTCTATTCTTAAAAGCCACACACTTTCGTAATTAATCCCAGTGTATTTCATCGATCCACCATCTCATTCCCACTCAAAATTATCTATTCCAAATTTAGTCAAAAAATTTCTATAAAGTCACTTTTAGTTTCAGATAAGCAGCCATTGTTGTTAAACAGATGCTGTCTTTCACCAAGACTACGGTCTTGACAATTTGCTAGGAGTTAAGAATAATTAATTTGTTATTTGAATAATTAATTATGCAATTTCAAAATATGATGTAATATTTTTTGACAATATATTGACTTGTGTAATTTGTTGACCCTTATTCTCCTTTAATATTAATACTGATAAAAATATAAATGGATCATAGAAGTTATCACTTCCAACGTTGGTCTTAAGCACACCCAATTTTTTATTTATTGATCATTTTTAATATAAGTTGTCGCACATTTTTTATCATAAATTAGGAAAGATATATTTGCTTGCCTATCTTATGCAATTTTTTTGTAAATCTTCGATTTGAATTCTTTTACTTGAAAAAAGAAAATGATTATTTATATTAAAAAAACATATTTATGAAACAGAAGTCGAATATAGCTCATATTATATTCAATTACCAAACAAATTAACAAATAGAAAGAGGTGTTAAAGAATACAGTTTGTAAGTTATATTAGATATTTTATTATATTTGCATTGGTTAATAACAGAATCTATTCACTGTTTATTTGTCCACTATTTTCACTATCATTATATTCTGAATTACATTTGTACATTTTTCTAACTTTTTCCAAGTCACTTTCTGTGGCTCCATTTCTCTGTCCCATGACTACATTTTCATCTGCACTCTGTAACAAGCCAAAGAAAAAACGCTTCTATTTCTTAATTTAAATCTGAACTTTGAAAGAAGTAATAATGTTATCAAAACAATGACAATTATTGTTATACGATAATGTTCATATAACCAAAACGTAAATGTTCTCTCTCATGAATTCAGTTGATACAGCAAATAATATTATGAAATCTTTGAATATGATTTGTTATACTCATATTGTTTCAAAGTCTAAACTATATAAAAATACATTAATGCCTATCATCTCATGCAGTCAATAATAATTACACCCTCCTTAATTTTTGCTTTCACATATATTTTAATATCATGGTATTAGTGATCAAAATGTGATTCTTAGCCCCAAACGGTTTAATTGTTTCCAACTAAATTAAATAAATATTTTTTAACCATTAAAAACAAAATTGTATATTTTTTTATTTCTTTGAATTTTTATAACTTGAGTATAATACTTATATTTTTAGGTTTATAATTAAATACTATAAATTGTATTAAATTTAATAAAAAATACCACCTACCGTTGGTATAATTGTATCTTTCCCATTCTTAGAGAACGCTGTTCTAGGGTAGTGCATCACACTTTCATATTCATAAGGAACGTCAAAGGTTGTTACTTCATTGCCAGAAGCTTTACTGAAGTCATTAACAAAATCTAAACCATAAACAAATAAAATCCAGAAAATTAATTATGATTTTATCAACATTCAAAATCAAAGAAACAAAGATAGATTAAAGACACACCTAAAGTTAATGCCCATTTTAACAAATATTTAGCCTGTTAATATTTATCCTAGAAGGTCAATAGTTTATTATTGTCACCCTTTGAACAGAAAAATGTTATTTTACTTCTACTTCAATATGAAAAACTGAATTATGTAGAAAATTTGAAGGGGACGTTTACAAAATACTTATATTTATTTATTACTTAATTCAAATTATAAACAAAATAGATTTGTTCTTCTCTGTAACTTGGCTTTGTTAGGCCAAACAATTAGGATATACATTTTGTGAATGTTATATTTGAGTAGTTATCTAAAAACAATACATTCTAGTGTAATAGTCTATTTAATCAAAATAAATTTTGGGTAAATACCGTAGTAAAAGACACGTTTTAAACCAAAGCTACCACATTCATTGAGGCTTTAGGCCTAACAAATATAAATATATTGGTTCTGCTCTAAATATATTGTTTTACATAGAATTAAGAAAACAGTGGAAAGAATATTGAACATATTTACTCTTATCAATATTTTCCCAGAGTATCTTGACATGGCTGTCCCTGTCAGGACGCGCCTGTTCGTGCAAAAGTCCAAGGACATGTAGCAGTTCATGTTCTATTGTACCAGAATGACGCAAACACTCTGGGGCTTGTAAGTTGACGGGCAGACCTTGTTTTGGTCGGTAACCAATCATGGCAAAACATCCTTTGTTTGCTTCCTTCTTAATTATAATATGATCTTCTTGTTTTTCTCTTGGGATAAACTTTACACATGTCTTTGACTGGATCTTGTCCATCGAAGTTGTCACCTTAGATTTTTCTTCATCAGCTGGAAGAAATATAATTGTTAAACAGTTTGAAAATAATACAATATTTTATGTTGTAATTACACAGTTTAATCTTACAGTATTTTAATACTGTATTATGTGTTTAACATACTACATTTTTAGGCTGTTTTCTACACTGTAATTTTTTATAGTTATGATTTTCATAAAAATATTCCACTTGATTTCTTACTCATTTTATTTACGTATTTCCTTTTAATAAATATAAAACAAATTATATTACATTTTTGTATTTAGTGTCTGAACAATGTTAGATCAATAGTCATTAACCCTCCAAGTGCTCTTTAGTGCTAAGGGTTTTATTTAATTTGGTTCTGTGCAAGTTTATTAACTAAAATCATTATAAAATACTCACTAACAGTAAAGTAAGACTTATTATACATCATTTTAATCACAATTACATGCTATTTACAGTAAATAGCTTTAACAGGCTTACCTTATAATTTTTATCCTTTTTTTTTTGACCAAAGTAGAAATTTAAAAAAATGATTGTGTTCTAAAACCACTCACTCAAAATATGTAAAAAAAGTAAGGTAGAAAATCCAATATAGCCAAAAGTTGCAGAATTTTATGGTGAATAGAAAGAAATCTACATAACACTACTACTTTACTGTAAAAAAAATGTTTGTCTATAAAAAAAACTCCGTTTTTTATTAAAAAAATGACTTTTCTGCACAAAGAAGAAAAACTTGCCTCTAAAGATATAAAAGTACTGACTAGGTCCAATATTTATGGTTTTAATTTGTTATAAAGGAATAACACACATATTATATACAAGAAAAAAAGAAGAAAACAATATTTACAGTTCAAAGTCACTAAAAGTCATTATTTACAAACGCACCTCTAATAGCACTTGAATTCACTTATTTTTTGTTCACTTAAAATTACTTCAAAAATGAATAAAAATTTACAAAAACAAATCAAAATAAACTGATCTAAACTGAAACTAAAAATGAATAACAACTAGTGGATAAACAAATAAAATCCGAGTTCCGAGCGTCTTATCTACGCGTACTACACGACTAGATAGTTGATTTGACAATTCTGACGAAGGTTTGTTTGAGTCGATATCTCTATGAAACTCTGAATTATAATAAAGTGGCTCTTTCCAAACACAACCATACATAGAAGTATCCGATTGTATTAAAAAAAGCGGCATCGTACACATTTACAAAATGTGTTGCGCAAACATCGCATACGCGACGTTAGCACTTGGAGGGTTAAGCAATGAATTAAGGATTTGGAAAGTTTAAAAAGACAATGTTGTTGCAAAGACGGTAATTTATGTTTTCTGTTTGTTTAAACATGTTAATAGCGGACATTCCTATTTTGTATTTAGATAACTATCATAGGACTACAATACCTTTTTTTTTAACACTGTATAGTTGCAAATCGATCTACATTCTTAAAGGTTTCTTAATTGAATATTTTTTAGGATAAGCAAAAATCTAATCAATAACATTTCACCCAGGAGTAGTTTGTTTTATGAACATTGTCCAATATGGTACCAACATTTAATTCAGTATAATAGCATTTTTGGTACCAAGTCACAATCAAATGAGTCGTCCAATTCCAAAACTTGTTATGTCCCAAAACGAAAAATTTTCAGGAAATGAAAAAACCTTTTAAAGCTATATTAATTAAAGTATTTTATTGATTCTTTTTTCATATTTTTTGTAGATTTTTATTTTATTATGTACGACTACTAATATAAATGTCACAGTTTTAGTTTATTTACAAATTCAAAATATATGTTGGACATAACGAGTTTTGGAACTAAAAAATTAACTTAACGAGTTTTGGAACATTTTCCTATGTTTACTATGCAAGAATATTAGTGGGAAAGTAAGGTTGCAAAAGGCAGTTGTTTCACAAAAAACTTTTACTTCTGACAATAAAAGAAACAATAACTATACAAATTATAAAATTTTAAAAATAAGCCGTAAAAAATAATTTAAATCAAGATAGGTGTGTCTGCAATATTTCAATAATACTATACTGACAAAATATTTTCATCTTCCTCAGGAATTTCTCCAGCATCTTCATCAACTATGTTTTCCTGGCCGTTTTCTTCTCTTTGTAAAATAATTTCTTGTTCTGTGAAAAGCTGTTTGAAGAACTAACTGTAGATTAGCCTGCAAGTTCCACTCAGGCCCATAATGCTTTACAAGGAGAGATCTCAAGTCATTTAATTTCTCATCCTTTACTAAGACACCTTTATTAACTAATTCTGGTGCAATTTCATTCCAAGATTTCCCTTTTTTACAGATTGATAGGTCAACACCAACATTCACATTGTACCCATTCTTTCCTTGCACTTTAATAGTAGTATTGTTATGATGCTTTGTTATGATTATTCATTTACTCTTCATGAACTGGAAATGCCAGTTTGTTGGAGCTTTGGCAGTCCCTGGTACAGCTGCATTTTCTCCACGTTTTGGAATGTCCAAACAGCTTTTTTCCAGTTGTGTACTTTAAAATCTGTACCTAATTTGTACACAGTTCCAACACCATTGAAAATTTCCTCATACTCTTGAGGGATAGCAATAGTTGACTTGGATGCAACCTCCTTCTCGATTCTGCCAAAAATCCGGTCTGGTGGTATGTAGGATGACCCACGATCGGGAATAGGAGGACTACTTTTTTTTACTGCTTGTGGTGCGTTTTTGGCTAGCCAAGTGCAAACCATTCCTACGACAATAGAATTCTTGTTTTTTATATTAAACTTGCCAGGTTGAGTTATCCTGGACATAACGACAAATGGAACTGAAGCACTAAAGAAATATTGAAAGGTAATAGGACTTAACGAGTTTTGGTCCAGTAATTGTAAGAAGGACATAACATACTATGGAACAGTTTTTGAAGTGGACTTTACGAGTTCTGGAACAGTAACTAGTTTTTAAAGTGATTTTTAGGTAAGAAATAACGACTTTTGGAACTGTTTGATCTCGGAAATGTGATGCTACGGCTACCATCTATCAGTTTATGCAATAATAAAAAAATTTTTTTTTTGACATAACAAGTTTTGGAATTGGGCGACTCAAATATTATAATGAATTAATTAGGTACTTTAAAAGGTTCGTCCTGTGACTTCAAATTAATGATCAACTTTCTTTCCAGTCACATTGTTTATACGATACAGCCCTCAAACATTTGCCAAAAGTTTAACAGAGGTTATCATAAGTAAGACTATTCGCTCTTACCGGCAGTACTTTGCTGGACATGACAGAGCACACACCGGAGTTAGACATGATTGTGTTAATGTATTTTTGTGTTAGTGTTGTGTATTTAAAACAGTTTTTCAGTGTCAATGAATAAACAAGATAGTATCTGATGAAGAAATTACGGCTTCGAAATATGTATTAACAAAGAAATTAATTTAAAGTCACAGGACGGACCTTTTAACCCTTTGACGGCCATGAGCCGATATATCGGCTTACAAAAATACTTCTGAAAACGGCCATGAGCCGAAATGTCGGCTCAACAAATACAACGCCAAAACGGCCGCGAGCCGATATATCGGCTTGTTATTCTTTTAGTGATTACACACTTATTTTTTTTACTATTTTAATTAAATTTTGTTTGTAATGAAATTTATTTATTTTACAAGTAGGCTAAAAATAAAGTTAAAAGTACAACTGTAGTAGTATTTTTAGATCAGTTACACTAATTTTTATAACAACTTGACAAAACGCCCATTTTCATCTGGCCTTTTTGGCTTACAAGTGCTGTTTAATCACTAGCTCTTTTAGGAAAGAATGTTATTTTTTTGTCTGGCCTTAAAAGGGTAAGGTATTTAATTCATTATAATATTTAATTCAGTTTGTACTCTTATCTTATAATTTAAAACTAACAGCTCTGTGAATACAATAGCAGTAATTAAAACAAAATGTCTACTACATTATTATTTTGTTAAAATGGTTGTAAATATTTCTTATTAATGGAACCAGATGACCATTCATCAATAAAACAATGCATGAGTTCTTGTCACTAATTATTAGCTTAATGTTATCTTACTCAAAATATCAAATTTTGTAGTCCCCTTTTAACAAACAAAATTGTATCACTTGAAAAACACATTGGTGGCTCATCTACAGATTAAGAGATTCAATTTAAAACAGAAATCATTGAAATTTGTCCCGTTTAACCAATGGTCCCGTTTGTCCAAATTAATGGTGCTTTGTGTGTTAAATATATAGATGATATAAAATGTAGTTTAGTCATTTACAAAAGTTTGGAAAAGAAATTAATCCAAGTACTAGTAAAAAGAGCTATTTTTAAATAATAAATTTCTTGTAATTTTATAGAAATAAATAACATTTTATTCAATATAGATTTTAACAATTTTGATGTTTTTAAATGAAACAGAAAGACAATTTAAATTGTCTCGGTATTTCAAGATTTTGAAATAAAACCGTCTATTGAGCCAAAGTCTACCAATTTTTCAAAACTTAACATTACATGAAAATATACATACTTACTATAGTCAGGATCAAATTCGTAATACACAGTTCCATTTGGCCATTTATACTTATTAATATTTAGTGCATTGCGGCTGTCATCTGCAGGTAGCATCAATATGTCACCCTGAAAGAGTTTTGAAGACAGTTCAGGGTAGAGATCAACCACTGAAGAAAGAGTGAAATAATCAAATTTAGAAAACAGAATAAAAAATATATATTTATAAAATATATTTGTTTAAATCATAATTTCAAAGATTTCAGGCATTATATTTATGTTTTAATATATGTTCTATTAAACCATAAACCTAAACCTAGTTCCAGTTCTAACCTAGTTCTATGTTGTGTTAAACCTAAACTTCATCACTTTGAAATTTAATGTTCACCGACATGAATTTAATTGATAAGAGAAACAACATTTCAGTTATGAGACCGACGTGTAAGGTTTAGTTTGAATGGAATGTATTTAAAGACTAGCTGGCCCGACCCGGCTTTGCACGGATAGACAAATCAAAGTTAAATGTATATTAACAAAAAATATAATATATCAATAAATATATATATTACACTATGTATTTCTTATGGGGATTTTTAGTAACTTTGACCCCCCCCAAACTCCCCTAAAATTTCGATATTTTTTAAACCTTTTCTTAGCGAGCACCTAGGGCCCTAGAGGAATAAGCTACATAATAAATTTCATTCCAATCCGTTCGGTGTTTCTTTTTAGTAACTTTTATCCCCCAAACCCCCCTAAAATTTCGAATTTTTTAAAACAATTTCTTAGCGAGTACCTAGGGCCCTAGAGGAAGCTACATACCAAATTTCATTCCAATCCGTTCGATAGTTTTTTGTAGTAACTTTGACCCCCCAAACCTCCCCTAAAATTTCGAATTTTTTGAAAAACTTTCTTAGCGAGCACCTATGGCCCTAGGAGAAGCTACATACCAAATTTCATTCCAATCCGTTCGATGGTTTTAGAGAAATCGTGATTTTGTAACTTTGACCCCCCAAAACCCCCCCTAAAATTTCGAATTTTCGGAAACCCTTTCTTAGTGCGCGCCTAGAGCCTATAAAGAGTATTAGTGCCAAATTTCATGTTTGTAAGCCTCGTGGTTTTGGAGAAACTGTGATGAGTCAATGGTATTTGGCTTTTATAAGTATAGTGATATCAAAACTATTTTTTTTTTCAGAACTTTGTGATTTATGTAGATTTTAAGATATTCTCTAAAATATTACAAAAAAACTCCATATCTGAAGAAACTCCAAACCCCTTCTCTATTTTAGAAAGTACAGCAGTTAAAATTTGAAAAACTTATCATGCTGAAGGAACTAAACACTTTACATGAAAACAGTAAATCCAAACTTTTTGTGAAATCCCATGCAAAGTTGGATATAATAAACATAAATTATTTTATTCATGTTTGTTTTATTTTAATTTCAATATTGTTATTGGTTTTATGATATCTTTTCATTACATCTTTTTTTAAAATATGTTGCATGGTATGTTAAGGCCTTATATGTTATACTAGCAGGTACCAGTGGCTTCACACATGGTCCAAAGATCCGCCGCATTAAGGGAAGTATAGTAATAAATGTTTATTGTTTTAGGGGTTGTTATTACATTTTCACCCCATAGCAGTACACTAAAAAATACAAATATGGTTTACTTTTTATATATATCTTGTAAGAAATAAATGTACAAATTTCCACCTCTCTAGCCTTAATGGAAGTATAATAACCAATATTTACTGTTTTAGGGGTTGTTTCAACTCTTAATTCTAAATGAATTCTAGCCTAAGTCTCATTCCAGGTTATGATCTATATGTGTGCCAAATTTCATTCAAATCCATCCAGTAGTTTTTATGTGATTGAGTAACACACACACAGACAGACACCATTCGATTTTTATACTGTATAGTAGTATAGATAAGAACTCACAATGTTACAAATTTGTCATATTCGTATTACTAACTAGACATGCCAATTACTATGTATCATTTATAGTTTTTTGAAAATAAATTGAATTAGTTATCACTTTCTCGACTGTTTACTAACATAAGTTATTTTGTAGGCAGCTGTCAATTAGTCGAGATAATAAATGGCTGACAGGTGGTGCATATTTTAACACACTGACTGGTGAGCAAAGCAAAGTACCTATATCAATCCGTTAAAGTATTTGGCATCCTCATTTTTCTGCTGATTTTATTCATTTATAAAACAGTGAACAACGTTTACCCAAAATGTTATACATACACTCTTTCTGCAACCCTGTATTACAACAGCTGGCGGAACTCATTAAGATTGTATTTAGTGGAGTAAAGATAGCTTAAAATTTAGCAGTATTTTGGAATCCTGGGCGGTGGCATGTATTTTTCTAAAACATTTTTATATGGTTTGCAGAAAAAGTTTATAAATATGAATTTGTGTGCTAATTTTTTGTTAACTGTTTAGACAATACAAAACAATTTTTTTAATACTTTAATGAAATTCAAGGAAATTTTACTGAAAATAATATTACAATGGGTTTTGAGGTCGCTAAAGAAGAATATGACAATAAAAAAAGTTGATATAATATGGCATTCATTTTGTAAACCTATACAATGTCAAAAACCAACTTTCTGTAAAAATAAAAAATGTACATATTATTACTTCTAAATAATAGCATTACACTAAACTTTAAAATGTAAAATTTTGCATAATTTAGTACACTATCATTTCGCGTCCAAATTTTGAAATTTCCAGTTATTTCGGTGTATTTGAAGTCTGCAAGCAAAAATAAATCGAGTCCCAAAAAAGTTGGTACGAGTGTGCATGCATGATTGTTTATGTGCTTTTTTTGTTGTACAATAACCCGAAAAAGAATTATACATATTTGCATAGACAAAGAACTGTATTAATTGAAATAAAATACATTTTTCAATCTTTATGAAAATTGGTTTAATATTTAATTATAAAAATTTTCTGATAGTGTTTAACAATTTCATTTTTATAAAAGAGTGAACTGTAATATTTTGTGATGAAGCTCTTTGCTAATACACTGGCAGCGGTTTTCTACTTTCAAGCACAAAAATAAACTTATTTTAAATTCTCAAATAATATTGACTTATACAATTCGAGGTTTAATATGAAAATATAGATAATGAAAATAAATACCTGTACAAAAACTGAATATTTTTAGTAATAACATTAATTAATAATTCCTCATCAAAACAACTCATTGAGTCGAAAGTGTAACGTCAAATTTCAAAATCATATTTGAAATACACGATTTTTCAGTAATAATAACAACTCTCTCAAAAAGATATAATAGTATATTGTTAAATAATAATGATTACTGAAGTTTTTACAAAAGAACACTTTTTAACTAAAAAATACAAGATTGCTGACGTCTTTTCACTATACTGATGAAGATTGCAGGTGAGCACTATACTTACTTAACAGACATATTCTAATTCAAGAAACAAATATGATATTTTTGACACATCAATAGATTTAGTTATACTTTAAGCAGGAAAATACATTTTTTATAAAAATATATATTTCATCGATTTACTAAAAAACATAATTTTCTCGTATTTGATATAATTAACTCGTATATTAACAAGTTAAACAATTATTTTATGCTGGATATACTATGTACAAACTTGTAATATAAATAATTATATGTTGGTTAGGTAAGCTAAAATTTTGTTTTAATAAACGTTATCTAAGTTTATTAGACAACAAATTTCACTAATTTCAGAGCAGAAAATTTGTTTTGTTTGGTTTTTTATAAAATTATATTATTAGTTAAATTTTTTTAATAAAAATGCATAGACCATCTTAAAGTACAGGTTTCAAGCTTCAAAAACTCCACTTGTTAATTTTTAATATCTCATTTTAAACTTAAGTTGTTAATCTTTGAAATATGGCTCAAACATTTTTTTGTATAATTAAATTTTTTTATCGCTGTATTTTTTGAAGGTTGTTTTATATTGCCCACTTTTTAAAATGTAATTTTAAGAGTAAAACATGAAACTAGATATTTACCTCTTAAATAAAAAAAATGGCAGATAGTTAATTGATTTTGTAGAAAATTATACTATAGCCCAAATTCATATACGTACTATTCCCATTGTTTTTTATGTTTGTAAACATTCCATCTCATTAGCTGCAGGACATTCCTTTTATTTAAGATTTTGTAACTTCCGTGCTGCTGCTTCACATTTTCATCAGGTAGAAAAAAGTTCTGCAGTTGCAAGTTTTTATTTTGTAGGCAAACTTTATACACTATACATTTTACTTCAAATTTTACATTTTTCTAATGGCACTTAGGTTTAAAAAAAAAAAATTCTAAAGTATCAATAAACAATGGAATTTTACAACTTATTTCTTAAATAAAAAAACTTTGCACACGCTCTACTGTTGGTAACTTTTTATATGTTGTTCCTTACTTATACCAATCATTATACAGTAAAATGTTGTAGCCACCACCCAAAAGTCTAATTTGACTGCTACAAATTTTTATTGTGGGTGGAGTGTATCACATTCTTTTCAACTATCACTGATCTACATGGAAACACATTATTTTGTATTTGTAGCAACAAATCTTTCTTGAATGTGTTACAAACATATACTTAGATGGGATTCTTCTAGTATGTACATATGAAACTAAAATTGAATAATATGACTAAAATTTGTTTTAATTTTATGAATCTCAAATAACTGTCAACATTCAATTACAAAAGGCATTATTGGCATTTTTTATTTTTGCAGTTTACTGTTAGGTAAAAGAGCACAACAAACAAAGAGGGTCGAATAGATTTTGTTCTGGGCTATCTACAGGACTTTCCAAAATATAGATACAAATGTAAAAAGTGGCCAAAAGTCACGAAATATATTTTTTTAAATTTGATAATGGTGATATTATTTTATATTCTTATTGCTCTAAAAAAAAAATTGGGAGAAAAGTTTAAAAAAATATTATAGCTTGTCGAGATATTAAAATTATGACATCAAGCAGTTGAAAATAAACTTGGATTTCATTTAGTTAGTATTGTTTATTAAATCAATGATGAAATCTGTATTAACATAATTTTGAATATTATGTTTTTCTTTACAAGTAGACATTTTACCTAAATAGTAAATACATTTGTAGTCTAACTCACTTGTTCTTTTCTGTTACTATAAATAAAAGCTCGTACCCAGAAAGCTTACTGCAATGCTAAAGAGTGTTATACCATATTCTGTAAATTAACAGACAACTCTACATGCAGTGAAACAGATTTTGTACAACTAAGAGGGAGTTGTCTACTCCTATGGATTCAACATGGAAATACCGGACGATTAGTTTTTACTCGAACCTAAAACACCTTTCTGATTCTAGTTAGATATCTGTGTGGAATATCTATGCCACTCACAGCTCTCCATTACTAATGAAGACTAAAATAATTTTATTATTAATTAGTTTTTTTAAATATAAATACCCTACTGTTTGAAAAATATCTCGGTTTCATTTAAAAATGTAATTATTGACTTTTATTTATGAAAACTTCAAAGAAGAGAATATGTTTAATCGGATATTGACTGGTTGCAGTAAAGGTTGAGTCCAAAACATGAGTTTTATATATTTTAGGGTTGTGAACGTTTATGTACAGTTGATAAAACGTATATGTAATTTCTAGAAATATGTATTTTTGAGGACGTAAAGAAAGGGTACATATCTGAAACCCCAAATGGACAAATCAGCTAACTTTTACCTGTTAAATGTACTTATTTTATGAAAAACTCTAGACTAGCTATACTGTCAACACAGTAATTACTTCATCTTGAAAAGGTAATCCTGTCATGCTGTAAACATTAAAACATTTTGTACTTACTCTCATCATCACTTGGAATAGGTTGTTGATGAACTACATCTAAAAATAATGTTAAAGTTGAAGGAACTACAAACAATACCGCAGCAAAACAAAAACAGTTCATGCTGAGAAAATACCACCAAGCACATAGACAATGATTAAAATGTAGTAAAATCAAGTTGTGAATAGTTTTTTTATAGAATAGGTTATGTAAATATATAACCACAGGTAGAGAGGTGGGAGAGATAATAGACAGTGGGCAGACCCTATCATGACAGCAACAGGGATCCGTACTGCATGTCAATTACTTATCTAAAACTTTTGCTTAATTTAAACATATTCTTTTATCATAACCTATTTACTCGAGGCTTCATATCAGGATAGCGAGGAAATGAAAAAGCCATAAAAAGTAGATAATATTTCTCAAAAGCTGGACAATTGGTAATTAAATTATAAAAGTTACAAAAAAGCCAATTTCATTTTTACAGTAATTAAATTTAAAATTTTAAATGCTAGAAGTCTAACGCGGAACACTGTAGATACCATGGCTTTGGGCACTTTACAGCAAAAAATTTAAAAATGAGTAATAAAAGGATTGTTAACATTCTACAAGGTAAGTTAAAATGTTTAAAAATATATTTTTCAGTATTAAAGCTGATTAAAACATTTTAAAGGATAAAGTTAAAGGTTAACTTTTTCATGGTTAGAAGAAAACCTTGAATTAATTTGTATAATAGTAATAAAAATGAAAAACTATGCGCTTTATTTTAATAGCTTTGATTGAAATAGAGACCCAGAACAAAATACACCACAAACTATTGTAATTAGCGAATTTCCATAGGAAAAATGAGCCATTGCAGTAACCGTTAAGGTAAGACCTAAGGTCGGGAGTAGTAAATGAGCACAGATCATAATTCAAAGAACACATTTTCAGGTGTCATTAGAAATTATATATACAGTGTGATTGAAAAGTCCCGGAACGGTGTAATATATTTTTTACCATTATAGATAAAGTAATGAGACTTGGTATATCAATAATAGCCATAAATGTCTACTCTTTTAAGGTAATATCACTTTTTTATCCCTTAAGGGGGACGGCCCACGAGGAGTCAGACAAAATTCTTAAATAGCAGCATAGGTCGAGTTTGATATCAAATTAAAGGTCTTAGTTAGTAGAACACAATGCCGCAAACCGGACTTCAAAAGGTCCACTCTAACCAAAATGGCAGCCCTAAACGTGTTGAAATAAATTGACATAAAGTTGCTAATATCTCGAAAAGGAAGAATTTTTAGAAAAAATTTCGAGAGACAAAAAACGTTTATTTCAAAGTGCTTGACCTAAAAAATTCCTTCCAAATCGATTTCGTACATTTTATTTTTACTCCATCTTAGAAAATTTAAAAAAAATAAAATTTACGAAATTGATTTGGGAGCACTTTGTTTAGGTCAAGCACTTTGAAATAAAAATTTTTTGTCTCCCGAAATTTTTTCTAAAAATTCTTCCTTTTCGAGATATTAGCAACTTTATGTAAATTTATTTCAACACGTTTAGGGCCGCCATTTTGGTTAGAGTGGACCTTTCGAAGTCCGGTTTGCGGCATTGTATTCTACTAACTAAGAACTTTAATTTGATACCAAACTCGACCTATGCTGCTATTTAAGAATTTTGTCTGACTCCTCGTGGGCCGTCCCCCTTAAGGGACAAAAAAGTGATAATACCTTAAAAGAGTAGACATTTATGGCTATTATTGATATACCAAGTCTCATTACTTTATCTATAACGGTAAAAAATATATTACACCGTTCCGGGACTTTTCAATCACACTGTATATGTATATATGTGTTCGCACTCAAACGGCAACATTTAAGTCTGATTTAGTCCAAATTTGGTACACACGTTGGTTGTCTATATCGCTTGGACGAGTTCGTTAGCTAAAAAAATCAAACAACCGGAAACACGTTTTTTGACCGGAAGTAACATTTTTATATATTTGTTCACACTCTAACCTTATTTTAAGTCTGATTTGGTACACATGTTTTTTTGTCTATGTCACTCAGACGGGTTTGTTAGTCAAAAAATCCAACAACCGGAAGCACATTTTTTGACCGGAAATAACAATTTTTGAGCACAATAAAAATGTACGATAACAAATTTTTTTTTAGAATTTTATCTAAACAAATAAATGTAGGATATTTTGCACGTTTTGTTTTTTTACCCGACTTTATAACTCGTTTCGTTCCTTCAAAATATAAAGCACCAAAAGTACCCGGTACATGTGGGGGAAAATTCCTAGGTAGCATCTTCTGATCCAAGGCCGACGGCCAAGTTTGTACGCTATGAGCAAAGCAAAGCAGTCCATAAGCCAAGGCCGCAAGGATCGGATTTCAAACTCTGCGAGTTTTCAGCAGTTAGAGGAACGAATTAACGCGTGAGACTGAGTATATTCAGCGCCTTAGTGCGTACATCAATTTCCCAAATAGTTGGTCGAAACCCTAAAACATATAAACTTAATTTTGGAAATTCGCTCATCTCATGTCAGCGATTCAGCTGCGTGGTCAAATATTTCAATTCTACTGGAAATTTTGTTTATAATCTGAAATATTTGGAAAATTATTGTAAAAAACACAATTTGTTTACAAAAATTGATTTATGTGATGGCTTATAAATAAAGCTACTTTTTAAAATAAAGTAAATTTGTTTTTATAGCTATAGTTTCATATCTAGCACCTCTATTCCTGTTTGTACATCCCATACCTCAAAGCCTTGAGTATGTTCTTGTAATGTTCAAGACTAAAGGTTCAAAGGAATTACCAATAGACTCAGCCTAAGGCATAAATGATGCCTCTTATTTTATATATTGTTTCATTAGTTAAAGTTTTAGTCTTATGGTTTTTAAATTTTTACAAGTATAATTTTAATCTAGTATTTAAGGGGGTTTTGTTTTAGTATTGTAAGTGTAGTTGTAATACAAAATAAATGTATTTTCAATTAACAGGAGTTGTTTATGCATGTTAAGTTTGAACTCATGAGGGTCAAAAAAGGATGATGACCATGGTTTTAAACCAAAAGAAACTACAACGATAACTAGAATAACACCAAATTCTTTAAGGTTACTGATTATCAAACAAAATTAGTATTACAAATTAATTTATCATGTTATTTAATTTATTCACTAGAATTAATTCAGTATGACTTTTTTATTATTTTGAATCTCTTACATCCTTCCAGTTTGAGCAATTCGACTCTAAAAACTAAATATTTGGGTATCGTTACTGATATGTAACAGTGTTGTACAAATTTGATGAAAAGTGATTTTAATTTAACGTTTACAAAGATGAAAGTTAATAAATAAGTTAAATAGAAAAAGTTATCTACAGTGACCTTTGAACTAGTCATGCAGCCTATAAGTGAACATGCTTTTAGCTCAAAAAAGTCAATTGAATAGTGAAAACAAATTTAAAAAATGTATGGTATGATTTGATTAATACAGAGCTGTAGCCATGGGCGCTGCGGCAAGGGAGGCGCTACAATGGGGGACAAATAAAGAATGAAGTTATGTCTAAATATTTACACTTTAAGTACCTAATATAGTTATTAATACAAATATAAATATTTTTGGTATGTATAATAAATACTTCTGATAAATAAATATTCATTCATTCATCTGTGGGCGGTCCAAACACCTTATGCACTTCAGCCTCACAGTCTTAAGGATGTGAAGACCCCTAGTTATCCTTGTCGAGATCCGTAAGCTCGATGAACCTAGAGATCCTTTTGACAATGTTCTCCTGGTGGATGGTTTGGCCTTTGGTCAGTTTCCCAAAGGTTTCGTAACTTACTTGTCAAAGTCTCTCACACTCAAAAAACAGATGTTCAGCAGTTTCCTCCTGCAGACTACATTTTCTGCATTTAGGATCCCCGGTGATATGCCCATCCTTACCATATGTTTCCTAAGATGGCCGTGTCCTGTAATTAGGGCTACTACCTTCTTTATACTGCACCTGCTCAATGTTAGGATGTCAGATGCAGTCTGCCTAGATGGACCTGAAAGGGAAAGCATGCTCATCCTCATGCCTGGGATGCCCTTCCACCTTCTAGTTTTGCCCACTCGGCGACAGCCTGCATAGTTGTTGCCTTTGCTATTCCACAGAACGGTTCAGGTCCTATGAATTCAGACGCTGATGAATTGTTTGCCAGCTTATCAGCACACTCGTTAATATCTATTCCAATGTGGATAAATAAATAACTTATTATGTTTATAATATCATTGTAATATGTTTTAGCGAGGGCCTATTCCATTCCACAATCACATTTACTATACAAATCAGCTGATCTGTTTTCAACATATATATTTATTATTAATAAACTGCATTGGGTTAATGGGTAATAGACCCCACCTTTTCCCTTTATCTTCCCCTCCATTTAATTGTCGATAAGGGCGCTCTCACGCACACACACAATTCACTGCCCTGTAGCGCTGTTCTATTTTTAACCACCAACGCAAACAGAGGGGTAATATAAGTTATCTGTCTGTGGCATCGTAGCTTCCAAACGCATAAACTGATTTTGATTTTTTTTTGTTTGAAAGGTGACTTGATTGAGAGTGTTCTTAGCTATGATTCAACAAAATTTGTTCAGCTGTTCGGGCATTTAAAGTTTTTTAAATTTATACTGTTATTACAATTGATGTGTTGTGGGCAAACAGGAAAGACTTATTTATGAATCTCTGGATTGTACTTAGAGTTTTGTTAACTACTCCAGTGACAGTTACAAGTTCTGAGCATTGGTTTAGTAAGCTAAAACTGATGAAGACTTATTTATACTCCTCTTTGTCACAGGGGAGACCAGGGGCGGATACAGGGGGAGGGTCATGACCCCACCCCAAACACTTTTTAAGGCCTGATTTTTAAGTTTGAATTAACCCTACAAATGCCAAATAACAATAGTGTCGCCTCAGCCCGCCAAGCAAGTAACAGACAGCATTTCTGTATCGTCTGATTGAATTGAATATTTCACCCACTAAAAATCATCCAATCTCAATAAAACAAAAACCATTGGAAAGGAAATGTTTTAACCATTATTTTTTGTATTACAAATTTGATCTAAAACATATATTTATATATATAATCATCGTTTTGAAATTGTAGTTGTCTAAAAACATGACACCGCACGAGAAAACACAAAGAAAAGACATAAAACTTGTCACTTTTCCAAGACTCTTAATCGCTAGACAGACTTGTTTCGAAAAAATATATGGTCACCTTTGGATTCTTCAAAATTTCAACTTTCTAACACTGTCTTTTGGACAGTATTTCAACCAATAAGCAAGCATATTCTGTGCGATTTATTTAGTACAAAGCGACATACATTGATGTTTATATGGATTTTAGTGTAAATTCTACAAATATTTTCGTTTGATTTAAGGAAACCCTGATTTAGTGTACAGCTGTAGGTCTTGTCTGTGACCATTGCGCCGAGTGTCCGAGCGCATTTAGTACAGCCAATAAAACAAAAAGAAGGCTAATTTTGTTATTGAATTTAACAGCAAGTATCCACAGTGACGAGTGGATACAAAATACAAAAACTATATCAGGCAAGGAGTTTTTGCGCATTTTGTATAAACAAAATTGCAATAAGTTGGGTTTTTCGTTCATATTATAACAAATTATGAATGGATCACGATACTTCCAAAAAAACTTACAATTTGTTTTTTTATAGACCCTGATTGGACCATTTTCACCGAGAAAAATCGGAAAAACGCTTAAAAATTACTATTTTTTAAAAGTTCATATCTTTGTTACTTACAATATTGAGGGTAGATCTTTCGGAAATGATTGTTTATTATGTGTACCGTACTTCAAACAGGAAGAAGATCAAATATGTGGCATTAATAGTTTTTACACAATTGCAATATATACAATTTAGGTTATTATCTTGCATAATGCGCCCAATTAACCTGAGTGGCTCGATTTAAATTTACCAAACGGACTCTGAAAGTAGACATTAAAAAGTACAATTTGTATATCTGCGGTTTTTTAATAAGGTTGATAAAATATGATAAAAATGCTTCAGAACATAGCACAAAACGCGTAATTTTCCGAACGACGTCAACGGTAATTTAGCCGACGGTAAATTTGCAAATGAGACAGTGGTAACGGGGGAAACAGCAGCCAGCCGTTCTCTTCTCCTCCGCATTACGCAAAATAATCGCCTAAATTGTTTATACTGCAATTGGGTAAAAACTATTAATGCGACAAATTTCATCTTCCGCCTGTTTGAAGTACACATATATACTAAACATTCATTTTCCGAAAGATCTGCCCTTAATATTGCTAATTAACAAAGATATACATTTTTGAAAAATAATAATTTTTTAGCATTTTTCTGAATTTTCTCGGTAAGAAATGGTTCGATTGGGGTCTTCAAAAAAATGTTTAGGTTTTTAAATTCTCTACAAATGTCCCGTTGGAAGTATCGTGTTCTATGCATAAATGTTTATAATATCAATGGAAAACCCAAAAAGTTTAAATTTATTGTTATTTTTGTTTATAAAAAATGCGCAAAAACTCCTTGCCTAGTAGTTTTTGTATTTTATATACCTATGTGCTACCCTAAAAGTCACTATGGATGTCGCTTGCTGTTAAATTAAATAACAAGAAACAATCTCTATTTTTGGGCTAATTGTTTTACGGAGGACACCGCTGTATGGAACTGTATGATTTGAATAAGTGAGAGCTTGTGTTACATTTAAATTTAGTGAAACAAAGTGGATTTAATGATCGTGTTGTGGAATTATTGATTTTAATACTGTTCCTTAATGATTAGTGTTTATTTATTTTATTCTGCAACCTGTAAGAAACTCTTCCTTTTTCAAGACAGTATTTATGGCCTAGAAATGCATCAAAAGACTATTTCATAGAGTTTATGTATTTTTTTAATTCTCCAGACCCGTTGTTGTTAAATTCTCGGTAATGTTGTTTTTTACTTCTTATGACCCCTCCCAGAATGAAATCCTGTATCCGCCTCTGGGGGAGACTGAATTTTCTAGCCAACTTGTCTATTAAGAATGAGGAGGCACAAAGACTAGACTTTAAGAAAATTCTTCCAACATTTGCTCGTGCAAAGGCCAGGGAATGCCATTTAGGGTTTAGTACATGCATGCTTAACCTTATCATTATTTCATACACCTTGATCCATTTTTTGTTTCTATTCAACAACTGTATTATTTAGGTTGTCCACACTATTTATTATTGAGTGTAGAATTAATAAGTTTACTCACATTGTTAGTAATAATTGGATTTTTAATACACAATCTTATTTCAAAATATGTTTTACTTGTTATTTTAACTCCCGTCTGTGTTATTAATGAATTTCCATAGGAAAAATGAGCAATTGCAGTGGCCCTTATGGTAAGACCCAAGGTCGGGAGTAGCAATTGAGCACCGATCATGGTCCCCAGAACACGCTTTTTTGTGTCATTGAAAATCATATATATATATGTATATAACTTATGAGTTCGCACTCCAGCGGCTGCATATTAAGTCCAATTTTTTCAAATTTGGTACACATGTTGGTTGTCTACGTCGCTCAGACGAGTTCGTTAGCCAAAAAAAACCAACAATCGGAAACACGTTTTTTGACCGGAAGTAACTATTTTTGAAGATTTTCTTACGAGAATGAATTTGTTTTTGAGTTTTTTTCTACAAATATAAATGTAGGATGTTATTCTGAACATTTTGTTTTTTTATGCGAAATTATAGCTCGCTTGGTTCCCCCAAAATCAATCCAAACGTAAAATACCATAGAAGTACCCGGTTCAAAGCCATGTGGCGGATTCTACCGTGGGGTTGGCATGCAATGCATTGTGTGTTGAAGATACTCCCAATATGCGGAATGGCGTGCGAAGCAAGCAATGCATTGTGTAATGAAGATACTCCCAATAAGCGGAACGGCGTGCGAACCATTTTGCAGCTATTCAGCACCGTCGTGAATAGATCTATTTCCCAAATTGTTGGTTGAAACGTTAAAACATAGGCCTATATACTTAATTTTGGAGATTCGCTTAACTCACGTCAGCCTGGTCGAATTATTCATACTTGTAATTAACTAAGGTAATCCAATTGGGTGTATCTACGAGGGCTGTTCGGAAAGTAGCCTCCGTTTGCTCACTGCATAGAAAGTGGAGGGGGTAGTGCCGCCATTCTTTCGCTGGAGCGCACGGCAGGTCAGTCGGCGTCCAGCTGTGGTAGAGTGAATGTCTTCCGAGCACTAGTTGTTTTTCGGTCGCTTGCCAAAATGTGTGCTGCAATAGAAAATTCCGCCAAGTGTGAAGCGCGTGCTGTCATTCGATTTTTCACAGCTAAACAATATTCGGCAGCAGCAATTCATAGAGAACTTTGTGCTGTGTATGGCCCATAAATAACGAGTGAAGGAGTTGTTCGGGAATGGGTGCGCTCGTTTAAAAATGCCCATGACGAAGAAAGAAGTGATAGACCATCTGTGTTCACTGATGAACTGGTTGAAAAAATCAACGCAAAAATTCGTGACGACCGACGTTTCACCATCTCAGAACTTTTGGAAGAATATCCACAAATTTCCAGGACTGTTTTGTACGAGATAGTGACTGACAGGTTAGGCTACCGAAAGTTTTTGCTCAATGGGTCCCGAAAATTCTTTCAGAGGACCATAAAACTCAACGAATGACTTCGGCTCTGAACTTTCTGATGCATTATATGACCAAGAAGGAGAATATTTTCTGAACAGAATTGTGACAGGAGATGGAACTTGGGTCAAGTACGTAATTCCTGAGACTAAACAACAGTCAAAGGTGTGGGATCGCACGGCATCGCCACACAAACCAACGATAACCCAGCAAGATTTTTCCGGCAGAAAGCTCAGGGCAACGGTGTTTTGGGACTCAAAAGAGGTGCTGCTGGTCGAATTCATGGAACGTGGTGCAACAATCAATGCTGATTCGTACACTGCAACTCTGAAAAACCTATGACGGGCGATCCAAAACAAATGCCGTGGTCTTCTTTCATGTGGCGTCATTTTCCTGCGTGATAACGCTCGTCCTAACGCTGCTCAGAAAAACTTCTGGGCCAGAGCAAATGGGATTTTTTTAGGCATCCACCACACAGCCCAGATTTGGCTCCCAGTGACTTCCACCTCTTTATGCATATGAAAAAATAGCTTGGCTCCCAGCGATTTGGGGATGATGAACAGCTCAAAGATGTGGTCACCGGCTCAAGGCACAGGCGATAGATTTTTTTGCGGAAGGAATTTCAAAGTTAGTTAATAGGTGTATGATAAGTGCTTAAATGTTCATGGAAACTATGATGAATATTAAAGGAAAGTCGTAGTTTTAAGATGTATAAAATACAAATTTGTATCTACTTTTGTGTTTTTTTATTAAAAAATGGAGGTTACTTTCTGAACAGCCCTCGTATGTTACAGATAGGGAGATTAGTGGTGGGTGGGAGGGGGATAAGTGCGTCTTAGGAGAGGGGAGAGGGGTTGCCTATGAGCCACGCTTTGGCCCTGGGTTAATACAAATATGTTTTAAATGATTTGACTTGTCTCTCTAAATTATTAAAAACTAGTGGACCCAGCAATGCTTCGCTATTGCTTCATTTAATTTACTGATACATGTTTTGCTTCTGTAGGCCTAACCTAAAATTGTGTTCAGTTTTTTGATCCAAATTAGTAGTTTTACATATAATATGTAACAATAAATGTTTGAATTTAATTAAAATATAATAAGCATTTTTAGTTGATTTTTGTTTGCTTTATCTAAACTAAAAAAGCTGTTGGTTTTGAAGAATAATAAACTGATTACAAAGGCTGATTAAGTTGCTATGGTAATGAATGTAAACAAACTTGTATAACTAACCATTTTATTGGAACAGCTGTTTCGTGAATTGTCTTGAGTTCATGGAAAAAAGGATGTTCAGTTTTCCCCGAATTTGAAATTTTCCGGGAAACTTTCAAATTTTTCTTTTCATAAAAACTTAATTCGGACTGTTACAAACATTTTAAAACAAAAAATAGCCAAATTAGTTCAACAGTTCTCAAGTGATGCGCTTATCAACGAACAGCATTTCATTTTTATTACATAGATTATACATTTGAATCAACTGATTTTGTATCTGTTATTGGGTGATATGGTAATGAATGTAAATACATTCAAATAACATGGCTGTGTTAGTTCATCAGTCCAGGCCTGACCTAAAATTATTTTGTGTTTTTAATTTTATTTTTCCTATATTTTAATAGATATCCTGCTATTCGGGGTGGAGACAAATTCAACAAATCAAAGATTATAAAAAATTGTTCAGCCGGTCTTGAGTTATAAGTGGTGTAACAAACCCGTTTTATATATAGATAAGATTTTAAGGAATTTGTAAGTCTTCCCTACGTTTAGGTAAATACTTCCTGAAAGAGACCTTGAGGTTTGTCAGGTGTAACAGTATATTATGTTTAACCGCGTGAATGAAATGGCACTGCGCCTGCATGCCAGTATACGGTATATCATAGCATCCGCCATTACTGTTTATTTTCGGCATACCTCAGGTTGGGAACCGCTACTGTAGATGATAAAAAAATAAAACTTGGTAATGTTCCTGTAGTTTAGGAAGGTTATCTCATCATCATCAAAGATCTGACATCCCAATACAACTTGATAATGTTCTTTTATTGTTTTTGATCTTTACACTCCAGAGAAGATCCTCATCCATGACTTAATCCAGCATCTGTGTAAAATTTATGTAAATTTCTAAAGTGCCATATTGATCAGCCAACATTTTAGGCATATCAATAAATAATATACCTAAATATCTAATTTAGTAATGAGCATAATATATTTGATACACTTGAAGATTTTTGGGCTTGTCATATTTACCATAATTGTTTTGAATAGGTCAATTTTTGGTTCAGAAGTTAATTAGAAGAAATATTAAAACAAAACATACCTACCATTTTTTGATCTTAGGGTACATAAGAGGGTATCAGTGGCCCATAGATGATTAGTGGCTCTAAGTTCATAGATGACTTAGTAAGGTGAAGTTTTAATTCCATACTATCGAGAAAAATGCAATCTTATGACTCTCATACTTCTTTGTTTTTGGTCACTAATTGAACAATTGATTGAAATCTTGTATTTTTACTTTCTCCACCCTATACGTAGTATATGGAGAAAGTATTGTTTTCGTAAAAATGTTCGAATTTGAATTTTCAGTTGAATTATCTGTTTTGGTGCTCCCAGAACCCCAAAAAATTGTTTAGTGCAATTATCTGTGTTGGTGCTCCCTGAACCCAAAAATATTTTTAGTGGAATTTTTTGTTTTGGTGCTCCCTGATCCCCAAAAAGTGTTTTTAACGTCGTGTCTGTCTGTCAGTGTGTCAGTATGTATACACGACCAGAGGGGACACTATTGGTCCGATTTTCATGAAATTTGGTATGTAGGTACTAAACCCTAATATCTCCAGGCGTTTTTTTCATTTTTTGGAATTTTTAATTTTTAAGGGTAATTTACCCCTAAAAACCAATAAAAAACTACAAAAATGCAAATTTCTCAAAAACGGCTCTAACGATTTTGATCAAATTTTCAGTATTTATAGTGCTTAAGATGCCAAACAAAATGACACCACCCGCTTTTATCAAAACTTCGGCGTTTCATAATTATGGGAAAATGTTAAAAAATAAACAAGTTTATGTTGTCAATCTAGCATCACAGCGACGGCCGCACGGGGTAGCACAACGGTAGCGAGGACGGCCAGTAATTCAAAGGTCGCGCGATCGAATCCCGCCTGGGACAATAACTTTTTTATACGATTGACGTAGGTAGAATATTATTTTTTTGTTTTGTTCTAAAAAGTAGTAAATAAAATGATTAAAAACAATATTATTTTGACTACAGTAAGTTGGGAGAAAGTTTGTGTCAGTTAACTGATACCGTTTATTATCTTTATAATAAACATCTTCATTCATAATGTTCAGACGAGTGTATATGCAATTTAGAAAAATGTTTGTGGTCTCAGTGGCTCTCGTGCATTAATTACTACAGAGTAATTTTCAAAATGATGGATGAACGCCAAATCATTTCAACACCAAATCTCCATTTTGGGACGAAACTAGATTAGACAGAAGAACACAACTAAAGATGGATGCGATCTAACAATAATAAATAATGGAAGCAGACCAACATTCCAAAGAGGAAACCCGAGTTCCATCAAAGACCTCACTCTCACTAGCCATGGTATGGGTAGTCATGTTAACAATTGGACGGTCCTGGAAGAAGAAACAAGCGATCACAACTATATTCGGTTTAAGATTGAATATGATAAAAGGACTATATTCAGAAGTCGTGTTTCATAAAGCCGCTTCCAAAAATTGGAATGTAAAATACTAGATGTAAAGAAGCTGGAATCTGCGATACAGGAAAGACGGTTGATAAGATGATCTAGTTCGGCCTTTATATTCGGAATAAGGGAACAAAAGTTATTGTTGAAGACCGGAAAATCTACAGGATTGGATGCAACACCAAATTAAGTGGTAGTAAAAGTCATCGAAGGATACTCTTCTCCTTGATATGTACGACAAATGCCTTAGGAAGGGGGTGTTTCCCAGAGGTTGGAAGAGACAAGAGCTTATCCTCTTAAGGAAAGGTGACAAACCGTTGGACAAAACTTCATCGTATCGCCCTATCTGTCTTCTGGATACATTGGGGAGACTGTTTGAAGAACTGATTTTGAAACACCTAAAAAAAACATGGGATATCACAGCATTTCAGTTTGGTTTCCGAAAGGATTTATCAACTGATGATTCCACTACGCAAACGGTAAACCTGGCTAGATAAGCGAGGGAGAAAGGGGATAAGGAGAAGGATTTCAGCGCGATTATTGCGCTAGATGTGCGGAACGCTTTTAACTTCCTTACATGGAAAGATATTCAGGAGGCACTGAAAATCAAAGAGATTCCATTATACCTCAGATATATGGTACTTATTCACCTCAGCCAAAGACAGCTCTTTACCACGAGAATGGATGGAGTATAAAAGAAGAGGTGTCATGCGGGCGCTGCAGTGATCACTCCTTTTTGGAATGTTGTGTAGGACTCGTTCTTGGATATGGCACTACCAGTCTGTGTAAGCATTATCGGTTTTGCAGATGATGCTATTCTGGTTGCTGAGGCTGAAAAAGAGAACATACTGGAAATGAAAATGGCAGAAAGAATCTATTGGGTCCGCTGGAAAGGAAGAATCTGTAGTTGGCTATCAACAAAACTGAGGTGGTATTAGTTACAAAAAGAAGGTCCGATAAGAAACCAAGGCTCCCTATAGAGGGACAAAGGATACAGTGGAAGGAATAATTAACATACCTGGGGTAATGGTAGATAAAACCAAAGTTTTGGGCCACACGTAAAACAGGTGGCACTCAGTTGGTGAGGCTTATGCCAAATATAGCTGGATCTAGTAGAAAGAAGAGACGATTGTTGGCTAGTGTAATGCAGTCTAAAATGTTATATGCCGCATCCGTTTGGGCAGAAGCTATAGTTGAGGAGATATATAGGAAGAGGTTGCTTACAGTGCAAAGAGGCGCAGTCCTGAGGATAGTGTCAGCAAGTGCAGTACTGGTCTCAGCTGGAATTCCATCATCTTAGTTAAGGAAAGTAAAGAAATTTATGAAGAACATAAAATAAACAAAACCAGAGACCACAATAAGTACGGAAGCTAGGGAGAGGCTTATTCATAGGTGGCAGGACGAATCGGACAACGCTAACACTGGAAGATGGACGCCCAGAATTATAAGAGATCCAGGACTGTGAATGAATAAACATAGCAATCAAGCTTACTAGTTTTTCAAGTGTTTTTTACACTGTTCTTTATTTCTTGCACTGTTTCTTTATTTTAAGCGTAATGCAAATAATAATATTAGAAATAGAAGTTGCGGCACTTTTTTTATTAATAACAAATATGTGAATGTATACAGAAATATCGTTTTCTATAATTATGGACCTATAACTTATCTCAGCCACAATATATGCGAGAGTGGAGCAAGCACCGAAGTTGGCGTGTGTAAGTATGCAGGGGTTTCCTCTAGTTATTCATAACAGCTAGTCCTATTTGGCTAAAGTAGTAATTTTCCACAAAACTAATCAGTTAAATACAAGAAATCTGCTGCAATGACCTCCAAATCAACTTTGTCTGGACATTATGCACAATATCTGGATGAAGTGATTACAGTCTCTTAAATGACTTTGACTGCAATATATATGGTTAGGAGCAGGGTGAAATTTTTTATCAAAGAAACCCTGCAATTAAGGATATATATTTCAATTATTATAGGTAAATATTTGCCTTACCTTTTGTTGTCTGAGTGTGTTTTAATTGGAATTATTTATATCATTTCACTTTCATGTAGATTAGAAAACTATTGTATTAAATTTCTTGAAAACACTTAGTTTTGATGAGTGTACAATAATCTGTAAAAAAATGGGGGTACAAAGTTTACCCATTATTCCAGAAGGAAAACAAGGCGGAAGGTTTAACTTAATTGGTTAAGACTATAAAATTGTAAGTTTTTCACGTATATACAAACTATCTAAAAATAGCTGAACAATTGCAAAAAATATCATAGTACCATAAACTACAAGGGAAGTTGACTGCAAAAAAATATTTTCTCAAATATAAAAAGAATTACTGTACGAATATATAGGTAACTGAATATACTGTACACCAGCAGGTTTATATTTTGTGTTTATTTTTAAACAGCAATGTACATAATTTCATATTAACAAAACAAAATTTAAACTTAATATAAAAATATGTACATTAGTCGCTTTTAGAATCTGAGTCGGAGGTTTGTACTAACTTCTCACTTTTTGAATGTTTACGATGCTTTTTCTTCTTTTTGGAATGTTTCTTCCTTTTATAATCTATATTTTCATCTGTAAGACTTGGTTTTTCAGAATTACTTCTAGACCTTCTATTTTTATGTCCATCCCTACTTTCACCTCTATATTTTTTATGCTTCTCATAATGCCTATTTGCGCTTTCGTCCTTGTTTCTCTTTCTTTTTTCGTTATAATGATCACTATTTACATCATCATATTTTTCATGTTTGTCTTTCCTTTTGTTACTATATTTTTTTTGTTTTTCGCTGTAGGAATCATCACTTTCTATTTCAAAATTCCCGTCACGACTTTTACTTGTCACATCCCTTCTTCTGCTACTACTTCTTTCATAACTGTGTTTTCTATCCCTCTTATTCTTATATTCATATTTACCATAATCTGTTTTTCTACATCTGTCTTCATATTTCTTTTCATGCTTTTCATAACTATTTTTACTATAATTACCACAAGATGCAGAACTAAAGTCGCGTTCATATCTTCTTCTACTATTGTCTGTATTTCTTTCAACTTCTGATTCTTCTGAATTATATCTTCTAAATGTCTTACCATTTTCTTCCCCCGTAGCACTATTTCTTCTTTTTTCACTAGCAACTATATCTTTCCATCTAGTATGTGGATTTCCTCTAAAATTCCAATCGAGCCAAATCATTTCACGTTTTTCTTTTTTGTTTTCTGCTGCGTCCTGTTGAGTTGTTCTAGATGTTTCATCATCTCCTGCAATAGTACCTTGCTCTTGTATTATCCAATCTTCAAGTGCTTGCATTTGACTGCCGATTACTCCCCTCATAACCTGTTAAGACAAGAAAAAAAAATAAATTAGTTAACAAAATAAAAATCTAATTTAATACTATCACAATCTAATTTAATAAACAAAAAATAACTGTTGCAAAAAGAATTAAAGAAGAAAGACAAAGATGGATTCAAAGTACGTAAATTACAGTTGAACTTGGTTATATCGTCAACGAAAGGACCGAACAAATGTTGACGCTATGTCCAAGTGATGTTATAAAGATGTACCAACATTAAATCATATTTTTATTACCTTGAGTGAAAGGACAAACAACTATACAGTATTACTATTATTGGCAACATTATTCATGACGTTTATTAAAAAGAAAAACTATACTTTTCTTTTAATGTAGTAGCATAGATCATGAATAATAAATAGATCTTGCATCCATACGGGGGTTGTGTGCCGGAAAAAAGGTGTTCGCGAAAATAGTACATGATCGAACTGCGAGGTAGCGCTAGGGAGAAAGCATTCTAAGCGTTGGTGTTTCCAACCAGCTTCCTTCGTTTCCCCAATAGATAGCGCCAAAAAAGTCGAATTTCCAGTGGAACAAAATATTGCATTGGATCGGAGTTCTATTAGGTTATCCAAATACAATGGTAGTAGGGTCTCGATAATTTGAGCTCAGGTCACCTACAATTAATTATAAATTAGGTAACATTGATTAATGTGTAAGTTTTAATGAGTAAATACATGTATTAAAAACACTAAAATTACAGTACGTATTAAAACATTAACTTCCTGTATTAAAAAACACGCAGCAATTTTAAATTGTCAACATTACTGGGGGGGGGGGGGGGGGCAACTGTGATCACAACTACGTAAATGTCTCGCCAGGCTATACGATTGAGTGTCGCCGCGCTTTTTTACTGTCCGAACACTTTCTCAGCAAGATCATGAGTTTAGTTACGCTCAGCATACAACTTACTGTAAATGCATACCGTGTGAATTGTTCCTTAGGAGGGGTGCCCCCCTCTACCGACTTTGATGGGACTCGCCAGAGGCTTTAGGTGTGAAAAAATACGTACATTGTTTATTTTGCGGTTTGATTCTGAGGAGGGAGAAAATAGGCAGCCCAAAATCAAAGAAAAGGGGGAATTATAAAATTTTTCGAGTTCTGAGAAAATTGAATTCAAAGTTTGAAATTGATATTTTGTAGATTTATGACGTTACAACCGAGTGGTTGAAATATTTATTGACGCTAAAACAGAGGTTTATAATAATGTAAAAGATAACGATTTGACCGGAAATAAAAAAAAAGACTCTATGTCCGAGTTGACGCATTAGCCAAGGAAGTTAAAACCAAGTTCAACTGTATTTAAGAGAAATTCTAACAATACATTTTTGAATCATTCTTTGGGGAGATGCTTCCGTGGAGACATAGATCGCCGAAAGCAGAAGTCTCACTCAAAGAAAGACGTTTACGAGAACTGTTGTTGGACATGGTTCAGTTCAAGAAGAAGTAGTAATTAAATTCCAATTTCTTAATAATCTCAAGGAAGCAGATTTTACAGCAGTCCTTTGAAACCAGTCCCATTTTTTTGAGGTGGTATTTGGCCGGGCAGTGATTAGCGATAATATCTTTATAATGCGCTTAAGATTGTTTCTGCCCATTATTATAAGCTTTTGAGCTATCGACTTACAGAGGCTGATGAAAATTTTTTTCTGTCTAAACTAGGAGCATCGTTCTAGAATGAGGACCAACTTTTCTCTGTCCGGATTACAACATTCCTCAGGTGGCCCTTGGTCCTCCCACGTACAGGATCTGGGCCAATGAAACACTTTTTGGCTCCAAATATCTAGCAAGGCGATCTGCCGCCTCATTACCATTGATGCCCTTATGACCAGTCCCAAACAAGCTTTGATTCAAGTTACACTTACTTCGGGTGTTACGTGTACGCATAAATAGCATAAGCAAGTTACATCACTCAATTTTTTCTTTTTTTTAACAAGAAAAGAAAAAATTATTTTTTTCTTATCATCCTCTGAAAACAATTTGCCCACCACAAGAATTAATTCCAGTTTCTTTTGCATACCAAGCAAGGGCTTACCCCTCCTCAAAAAAAGGAACAAACAAAACTAGGAACTTAGTGTAATCCATCTAAATTAATTGAAAAGATTTTTCTAAGGCCAGCTAGCTGAGTAAAAGACAATATATCAGAATGGCTGTAACACTGACAGCCATGTAACAGAAATGCTATACTATAAAAAATAAATCAGCAGTTTCCCATAGTGTCTAAAGCATAGAGGTTTGGTCTAAATAAATAAAATGACGCAATATATATAATAATAAACATTTATAATTCTTGCATATATGTAAATTCATTTATGACGCAAAATAGTTACAGTAGAATCATTTTTAAATAATAAAGAATAAGGAATAAGCAGACTGTAAATAGGTAAAATAAAAGCAGACTTAAAAAATATATTAATGAATAAACGTATGTAACGTGTGTGAACTATATAAGAAATTGTTTTTAACGAGTAGTGTGGTTGAGGCGAACGGTGAAAAGAAACAGTTAAATAATTGAATAATAAACAGTTTAGCAATTAAAAACAGTTAAAAAAAACAAACAAATGTATAAGAAGTCAGCGTATATAGCAAGGTATGACAATATCAGCATATGTATTGAGATACATGACTAATAAGAAAACTCCATCTGTGATGAGCGTTGAAACAATTCCAATACAGAAGGCTTGTTACTCTTTGTCTACGTGCCGAACTGCACAGAAGCGAACGTGGTAGAACGTACTAGAACTCAATATGGCGTAGTGGACTGTGTGTATTACTAGTTGCAGATGGTGGGAAATTCGTTGGAAAATGTAGTATTTTCTTGGAGATCGCAACGAATGTTGTTCTGAAATGAAGTAGAGGTGTTTCGGAGTTGGTACAAACTTAGAAGATGAAATCCATCGTATACTTTTCTTAAAAAGTGAAGTTATAAAAAAGTCGCCATGTGATCGGACGAATGCGTTGACGAAGTGAAAATGTGTTAACTATATCGAATAAATTCAGTGAAATCCTAGGTAAAAGTACAGAAACAACTGGTATCGTGAGTAAATATGGCCATTATTTTTAAGTTTAGAAGTCTGCATTTTTGAAATTTTACAATTTTTGAGAAATAACTTAACTTCAACTTTTTTACCTATTGCGTCATAGTTTAGACTAGGGTTGAGAACACATTGTATAAATTGTATATAATTAATTGATTTGTTTGTTTAATTATTTTTGTAATGTTGATATATCTTGTTGTAAATAATCATTCTTTAATTATGTCAGAGTAAACGTATAGTTGTCTTGCCACGATGTCTTGAATTTCTTTATTCAGCCGCGTACATCCAGTTAGCGTGTACTTTAACAGCCAGGTACTCACCCCTGAGAAAGTTAAACTAATTCAATAAATATTTCACAGTAATTAATAATTATGGATAGACAGATGCTAACATAGCATAGATGAAGTTATATGTGGATTATTATAGGTTATGATCATTATTATTTTTTTTATTATTATTTTGAGTTGTAAGGTGGAGCTTAAGGTGGTATTAAGATGATTCTACGTTGGAGTTAAGGAGATACATGATGTATGGTGATTTTTGTTTATGGAGGTAAGGCAGTAGGCCTAAATGGTGATTTTTGTTTATGGAGGTAAGGCAGTAGGCCTAAGAGGTGTTTTTTTGATGATTTAAGGTATTTTATGAACGACGATTTCTGGTGTATTAAGGTGAATAAATAAAAGAAGTGAAGGAGAGGTGTTAATGATTGCTGAATAATCCACATATAGCATATTTTTTTATTATTTTTGAGCATTTTTTTTTATTTTTGAAACTTTTATCGAATCCCATTTTTTTTAACACTTCATACTTATAGATATATTTTCATTTTTTTTTGTAACCTTAAGTTACATGGCTTGGATTCAAAACATTTTAAGAGGTGGTAACTTTTTGTACATGTGACAGCCTACCTACTATGTTTAGTTTACTGATTTAACGAAAAAATCCTTTTTTTAATTTTGAAGGAACCTTTACTGATGATGTGTTAAGAATGTTTTATGAGTGACATGGGCTATGTTAGATTATGGATTTTTCTAACATAATCAGTGCTGAGCAATGATTGAAGTGAATTTGAGATAACTGTTTTTTTATGAACTATGCTAGCTAAACCATTCGAAGTAAACAAACATAGTAAGTAAAATAGATGTTCTAAATGAAAAATTATAAAAGTCCATAACAGTTTATTTATTAATCTATTACGGTTCGTTGGCAATAATAGTTAGCTTATTATTAAACTTAGGTAGAAACAGCCAAATAAGCTTTCATAAAGGACAGCATCGTAATAATGGCCCGTTTTCATGTAGCATTAAATATCATGACAATTAAACATAACAATGTTGTATTTTTACAATTCATATTCCATGACATTATTCAGCCTAAGTTAAATACTACTGATTGAATGTGTCAAGCTAAAAATCAAACTTTGCCTGGTTTCTGTCATTTGGTGTCGTGACACATAATTTATTGTTTTGACCATTCTTATTTTCAATTTTCACTATGACATGCATAGATGTGGCACTATGTGAAAACGTGTTTGTTATTTGAAGCGTTAGAGAATTTACCTCAATTTTACTTTGTTTAATCATAGAATATAAAAACTAGTCTAAATTTTGATTTTTCATACTTCTTCTTCTTCTGTGGGCGGTCCGAAACCTTAAGCACGTCAGCCTCTTGGGCTTATTGCGCTCCCACTTAAGGATGTTGAACCCTTAGTTACCCTTGTCGAGATCCATAAGCCTGTTGAACTTAAGGATCTTGCTGACAAGGTCATCCTGAGGTATTGTTTGTCCTTTGTTCAGCCTGCCAAAGGTTCTATGACTCACCCGCTCAAGCCTCTCACACTCATAGATAAGGTGTTCCGCAGTCTCCTCCTGCAGGCCACATTTCCTGCATTTAGGATCTCCGGTAAAGATACCCATATTTTTCATATGTTTCCTGAAGTGGCCGTGCCCTGTGATTAGGGCAATCACCTCTTTTGCCTTGCACCTACTTAATGACAGGATGTCCGATGCAATTTGTCTTGATGGATCAAGAAGTGAAAGCTTACTCATCTTTAAGCCTTGAGTGTTCTTCCACCTCCTACTATGTTCCATCCTTGCCCAGTCGGCAACCACTTGCATGGCTGTCGTCTTGGATATGCCACAGAAGGGTTGCGGTCCTGTGAAGTCAGAAGCTGATGCCCTGATTGCCAGCCTATCTGCACGTTCGTTCCCATCTACTCCAGCGTGTCCTGGAACCCAACAGAGTGTAACCTCGTTGGTGCCCGCAAGCTGTTTGATGGATTCGGCGCATTCCCAGACTAATTTTGACCTGATCTCATTTGAGCTCAGGGCTTTTAATGCAGCCTGGCTGTCTGTGTATATACAGATTTCTCTATTCATGTGTCCGAGTCTTAGGTTTTCCCTGGCACATTCCAATAAAGCTGTGATTTCTGTTTGGAACACTGTTGGATTTTCCCCCATTGGCAGCACACATTCCTGCCAGGGGTGTCCACCACAGATCCCCGCACCTGTACTCCCTTTAGTCTTTGAGCCGTCTGTGTACCATTCCAGCTCATGCTCAGGGAGGGGTCTCCTTCCCTCTGACCATTCCTCTCGGTCTGGTATTACCACCCGGAATGGTTTTGAGAAAGAGTATCTAGTTTTCATATGGTCCGAGATCATATCCAGCATCCGATCTCTGGCAACCAATGTGGTTATCCTGGCGTGTCCCAAGTCCCTTGGGCCTTGTATCCAGAGTTCCTCGCATTGGAGGCGATAAGCACTCTTCCTAGCCGCTGCCCTAATAAATAGATCCAGGGGGAGAATGTCCAGACAGCAGTCCAGCACTTGGAGCACTTCTTAGCGCTCCCGTGATGGCAAGACAGGCAAGCCGCTGCACCCTTGCCAGGTTCGCCACCACGCCCTGGACCTCTGTTCTTGTCGACCATACAATAGCGCCATACGTCATGGCCGGTCTCACCACGGAGGTGTAGAGCCAATGCATCAGCTTAGGCCTCAACCCCCATGTCCGCCCAACCATGCGCCTGCTCGCCATGAGTGTCCACTTACCTCTATCGATTACTCGATTGAGCTGTGCACAGAAGTTCAGCCTCTGGTCCAATATCACTCACAGGTACTTAACCTCTGTTGTTATAGTGATCCCACTACCTTGAAGGCTGAGGGGCCGAAGACCCTCCAGTTTCCTCCGTCTGGTAAATGGGATGGCCAGAGTCTTGCTCGGACTGACACTCAGCCAAAATACCATTCTTATTTTCAATTTTCACTATTACATGCATAGATGTGGCACTATGTGAAAACGTGTTTTATATTTGAAGCGTTAGAGAATTTACCTCAATTTTACTTTGTTTAATCATAGAATATAAAAACTAGTCTAAATTTAGATTTTTCATACTTACTTCAGTATGACTTTTACTTTTAGTGTGAACTTTGCAAGTACGGTAACGAATTCTACGCCTCTTTAGATCTCTTTCTGCTTGAAGGACCTCTTGCAGTGTTTTTGGTGCTGACTGATCATTGTTAGTGTTATACCTGCAACATGATTAAAATAATTAAAATATGTGTAATAAGTTTACATAGTATATCAGCAATATCCTCCATTACTATATAATTGTGGTGCAGCCTTTGTATTCTAGTATAATAATTCCTCTGCTGGTCCGTCGTACTAACTTAATCTAACACATGAAGGCAAAGGCAAGAATAACCTCCCTTAAATGAGTCCACTCTTGCTCCCAGAATAGCTATTACATTTATTGGTTCTTTCCATCTAGCGTCCCCCCTCCTTAACTCTAAACTGTGTTCTCAGCAAACTGTCTATTACAGCCAATATGCCATGTCCACTGTTAGTGAACCCTTTATTACTACAGTCAAATTTGGATAATTCAAAGTCGAAGGGATCAGGGAAGAAATTCGAATTACTAATTGGAACGGCCAATCGACCGATCCAATTGGGGTTAATTAATTACATTAATTAAAATAAATTCAGAGTCAATATAACAAAAGATTAAAGCCAAAGGGTGTCAAAAAAGCCCAAAATTAAGATAAAAAAGTAGTTTCTAATGTGAAAATAGTATTTATTAATAATTTTGAAGAATTAACTAAAATTGTGTTAGTTAAATAAGTGCAGACTATGACGTATGCATTAGCGACAAGACCAAGCCAAAACCTTGCAGGATCTGACAGGCATTGACTTGTCCAGTCTTGTCTAAATTTGGTAGAAATGAATTAACATTGGAAGATAGGGGTTTGTAATTTTATTAAAAGAAGTTGTTATTATTAGATTTATGTTGAAAGGAGAGTTAAATAAGCAAGGAGTAATAAAAATAAATTTGTTATGATAATTTGTTAAAAAGTTATAGACAAAAACGTAAGCGTAAACAAATCGATTTTGCAGAATTTAAATAAAATCCAAAAACAAAGTAGAGTAATTTGTAGAGTTAAAAAGGGTTAAGAAAATAAGGTAATAAAAAATATAAAGTTATAAAGTTTAATAGCTTAAAAATAAAGTGTAAAGTCATTCTTGGGCATAAAAAGGCTAATAACTCATAAAGTTCAAATGTAATTAAATCATAAAAAATAGCATTTAATAGAGTCAATAATAGGGCATAATCAAGCCGAAGTTCAATATATATAAATAAATAGTTTTGTAAAAAAAAAAAAAAATTAATAAATTTTTTTTATTAATTCAAAATAAATACAAGGGAGATTAATAAAAGGGAAATATTGATAAAATAGAGTATATATATGTGTAATAAATTGTAATGCCATGTGAGATATGAAAAGAGCTTTAAAGGGGGGGAATGAGACGCCGAAAACCAAACGAAGCCAATTAGAGTAACAACAAGCTGAATAACTAGACAACCAAACAAGCTATCAAAAAACCAACAACAGATTAGCGCGTTTCAAGACCAACTGAAGAAGATACAAGCAAGAAAAAATGGAAAATTTCAAATTTACAGGAAATAAATTTCAAAATTTAAGCAAAACTAACGAAGTCTATAACTCAAGAAGGAAGAGGAGTAGAAACGCCGTTCGAATTCCAGGGACCACCAGAAAACGTCAACCAATCCATAGAAGTCAACAAAATCAAAATCCGACCACGCAAAAAGAAGTTATAGAGTTTGGATGAAATCAAAGTTAATTTCGCAAAACGACAGGCACGGACATGAAGTCAAGCCCGAAGCTGTGAGGGGGAAGTGACGTCATCGGATCTACTACGAAGAGCAAAACAGACCGCACATTGTAATTCAATAAATGAAGATAATAATTAAATTAGGCCTAATCGATGGGAAATAAAGGCACTAAAATTCATCAAATAAATCAGGAAATATATTAAGACCAAAAAATATATTTCTAAAGCAAGAAATCAGGATTTCTTGTTACATAGAGGAAGATGCTGGTTTGACAAGGGAAAAGTCGAGAAGAGAAGCTTGCATCCCCTCTATCTTCAGTTTAGCACGAAGCGCCAACGAGTAAACAGCTGACCGAGCTCCGAGGGTACTTAAAAGAAAGGCGTAGGGCGATCAGTTTCGGTGTGCGTTCATTCTAAGCTCCGGCCTAAAGCTAAGTCGGGTCGTGATAATTTCGGGAGAAGAATATCCATATAAACGGCCTATCTTGCCAAAAGATACTACAATCAACTAGGAGAGGACAACTTTAATTAAGTCTAGGAGAAGACAACTGTAAGCCGAAGAAACCATTCTGGGGACTAAGGAGAACAACTTTAAATCGCTGGAAATCGACAGAAGGAATTACGCGTCGAACTTCTTGTGTTCTGTAAGTGGCAAACGATCATTGTTACTTATAATTTAAATAAATCCCTTTTTTACAAAATAATAAATAAATTAAAATAAACTAAATAAATAAATTCAAGTAGATTCTGGGGAAATTGAATAAAGTAAACTCGTTTAGTAAATTTCATTACTCACAATGGCAAATCGAAATATGTAAATAATATAATCATTAATATACAAATTTTAATTAATAAATTAATTAATCACTTTGCTACTTTTCAATATATGTAATTATAAGTTAAAGATTAATAAATTTCATTGTGTTTTTGAAAATAATAATTTGTTGTTTCAAAGTTAATGGATTTATGTTAATTAATAAATCGTTTTTGTGTTTTCAATAGAAAAATTTTGAATATATAATTTACAAATCCAATCAAATTAATCCTAAAACCATTCAGTGCTCTAGTGTAATTAAGTCAGCAGGTGAGTTATTCACGGATCACTACAAATTTAACTCCAAAGGGAACGATCCCGAAAAAGAGTCTAGAATTGAGCTAGTGTACTACACAAAAGACAAAAAAGGTCTAACTAATTTAAATTTAAAAAACTTAAGAATAGGAAACAAAAAGTTTTCCTTTTCTTGCCCTCGCCAAACCTCTCAAATTGTTCTAACGGGGTAGTACAACGGAACAACGTCAAATAAGGCCTGAAAACACTTGGGTGTTATTTGATGAGGGAAAGTGTTAAAGTTAACAACAAAAGGTTGTGTTTATTGAAAAAATTAAAAGGGTAGGGAGGTTTGCGCGTGGCAATATGTTCACCCAAAAAGAAGAGGTAAATACATGTACAGTACTGTACTGTAAAAATAATTAACTCCACAATCAAAGATTTAACACAAACATTTTATTTTACAAAATACTGTACAGTAGAGTCCTGCTATTCCGAACAGAGTTCAGAAAAAATACCGATGTTTTTAAACATAAAAACTGGAGAAATTAAAAAGACGTTCGTGTAAAAAAGTACATTTATTGTTATACAAATAAGTTAAATAGAGACATACATACAGCCTAAGCTTAATGAAAACGCCTGAAACCAAATTGGAATGAAAGCTGGTTTTGTTTCTTCACATTTTCCATCCGTTTTGCGGGAAGGAAGTTAGTGCAACAAGCATCCGGTGAAAAAAATACCGGGTTCGTCAGAAAGAAGGAAAGATTAGGATGCAACGGCTAGGCACTTATAGTGTTTTTGCCACCTGCCAGTTGCGTTAATCCGTTTTCGTTATCTCAAACAAATTTTATTTTTTCTCGATGGTTTTTCAAGACGATGCGATACTAACGGACAGACTGCGGGATGACAAAACGGACAGTTTGAACAACCTATCCCTTCCCTTCAGTTTTTAAGGATGCAAGCGCATTCCACCTCACCATCAGTTAGCCTGGATTTCCTACTACTACTCTAACTACTTTCGTGAATTGCAAAATCATAATGGAAGAACAGTGGAAATAGACCGAACGTTCTTTCTGGTCGGGAGCTGTGGCTATATCTAACCGACCCGCTCAGAGCCGAGCCGACCCGTTCCAGTATGCTCACAGAGCATGGAAAAAATTCGGTTCCGCGCGGATCGGCTCCGCTCGTATAGATATAGCCACTCCCATTTAAATATACAGCAAGATTACCTTTGGAAAAATTCCGCTCCACTCGGCTCATCTCTGATTGTATAAGTATAGCCGTAGCTTTATAGTTTTACCTACTCCTCTCAGACACACTCCAAGATTGAGGATACCTTACTTCGATTGGAGGATTCTGAACAGAGTGTCGAATGAGAGTGATTGAAGGAGTGGATGGTCCAGTGCAACGTTAAAACAAAACGTAAAACCAATTAGTTAAAAGCAGTACCGGAACCCCTGTTGATAATGAATGAAAAGAACTGCTACTCAAACTTCTATTACTCAGTTTTTTAATAAGACCTCTAAAGAGGCCTGAATTGCGGGAGATCCAATGCCATCAACATCATGAGTGGACTATCTACACTATTTAAAGTGTTTTTAAAAAAGTTTTAAAGTAATTAGAGTGTTATAATTTTATTTAAAAAACAGTCTATTTTTTAAATTGATAAGTATGTAATGTAGTTGTTTTAGCGAAGTACTTTTAATAAATGAAGTCATTGGTTTGCATGTGTACAGTATTTATACTTCCTTTTAGCAATTTATTTTAACAAATTTAATTCAATATTATTCAATAGTACAGCACAGTGGCCTAGATATAGAAACGGTATTGCACGTAATATATTTACAATTCTTGCGCGAAACTCCGTGTCTTTCTAGTTACGAACTTTTCGACTTGCGAACGCATTAAGTTCGTAAGTAGAGGACTCTCTGTATTTAAGAACGATTTTACAAAGATTAAAACAAAAACACTGTATTAGACAATATTTGTACGCACAAATTAATTCACGAGTCAAAATTCCTTACCAAGTAATTAGCGTAAAAGTATCTAAAAGATATACAGTACATTAATTTATCTGGAACCAGAAATCTAAAATAAGATATCTGTTTTATACAGCAAAACTGATTTAAACCTGAGATACAATCCGAAGAAATATTGTCCTTAATTACTCCGTATAATAAATAATTTTATATCTTGAAAAACCAACAATATTTATTTCATTAAGTTAAATTATTTGCTACACAAATAAGTGATGATAACAATTAACATTAAAAACAAAATACCATATGATATTTAAAATATTTGTTCCTAATATTTCTTGAATGTGATTTATACTTACGGCAGATGAAACTCTGTCAACAAAAGATCCCCAGAAGGACAGGAAGACTGTGTTGCCTGTTGTTCTGGGACATCTGAAGTCTTTGGTCTAGCCTCGTCATCTCTAGCTTTTCCTGGGCAAGGCATATCTTTATAGTTCAATATTTATCGTGACACATTATAAAAGAACAAATAAATTAATTAATTTTTTATTTAAGGATACTCATGATCCTCTCATTTGTTTATCACCAACAAAATATAAACTAGATTTTACATTTCTAAAAATAAAAAACACAGAACACAATTCTCACAAAAATACGATTAATGGTCAAACATGTTTCAATGACAAAGTCACCATCTTGAGTGACATTTGAGCTACAACTAAATTATAACTAAATAGAAAGAGTAGCTATAATTTAGTTGCAACTCAAAGTCACTGAAGATGGAGACTTTGTATTTGACCACTAAACATATTTTGGTGCATATTGTGTTCTATGTTTTTATTTTTAGTAATAATATTTCTCCCGAGTCAAGTTTGATTATATTTAAACATATTATATTGTAAAGCAATAAAAATATGATATGATACTTACTTAGCAATTCTTTAAGCCTTGGTAATGATTATTGCTACAATTGTTTTTATATTAAAGAAATATTAATAAATTTAGGCTACTAATATTGTAACAACAAAAATATAAATTTATTACTTTAAACGTTAACTTTATTAAACCTAAGGAAAAAAGAATTGTCTTGTGAGGTGAGAACAATTAATTGACTTCTAAAACGTACAAGATATGTAACACCATCTGGATAGGATAGACATATAAAGAGATGTAAACATATGTAAATTAAGTTATAACAATACTCATCTAACTCACTTTAATTTAAGTGTCACGTCAGTATTGTATAAAGCGTATTTGTTTTAAAATTCAACTCAAAACTAACAAGTAAGAAATTATAACAATAATTATTTTTCATAGAGTTATTGGTTACACCTTTTCCTTACTAAGTAAATTAGTGAAGAAATAGTACAATTACACCATGTAAACAAAAATCAAATCTTCAAAAAAAGTAGGCAACCTTAAGGGTTAATACACAGTGAAGCAGCTGACACAACACACAAAGCACAGATTCCAGATAAATAAATGGGATAATACATAGTGGAGCCTAGCACCTCACATATAGAATAACCCGAGTTTGAAGCAGAGTCTGTATGCGGCTCTCAGATTGGTCCTTCTTGTTTTTCCTTAATAAGTTCAAATTTAAACGACTTAAATACTAAAGAGAAATATCAGTATTTGAAAGAATATTAACCAGGTAATATGAATTAACTTAACAACATTAACCTTTCAACGTATAACTTTTTATCAGAGAAACTCCCACTGCTACGGGACTTTTTAAGCTTTCAGGAGTTATGAAACATGTTTTTATAAAAACTTTAACTAGTAACTAACTTATTTTTTGGAACATTTTAATGATTCTTTTACTAAATTAAACAGCAGATTACATTATTTTTGGTAATATCAATAACACATGAGTTTATTTGTGATAACATATTTACATACCAGTCAAAAGTTAGTTTTAGTGTGGTAGTCTTATCACAAAACACATAGGTACCTAAGAAAACACTAATAAAACCAATATAAAATATTCAAAACACGATTTCCGAACGTATTCAATCAACTAACAAACATAAAACACACTATAAGTGATCAAATGTAAACAAAGACATAGTAGACACAATGTCACAAACTTGTGTGGTAAAACAGCTGTTGCACTGCTAAACTAATTTCTTCAAGAAATTTAACAGAATTCATATGTTTTTTTTTCAATCAGCCAATTATGCTACAATATCTACAATTATGCTACATTATGCTGCAATATTGATCGCTTCGAGATAGTTTCAAGGTTAGCTGCTAGATGGAAGCATCTGATGGAATGTTCCTGAGCGCACGCTATACGTCAAAATGTGCCGAAGGAAAAGAAATCCTGGAGTACACGTACAGCAAAACATGTTGAAGGGTTAAACACTTAACAAAGCGAACTTGTACAGGTTCTGTAAATTTTAATTTTAAAGCGTACGGTACATGTAGTTTTAATTTAATTTACCAGTTTTGATGTTAAATATTTGTTGAAAAATATAAGATGCTTATGTAGTTACATTCACCTTATCAAGCAGTTTATTTTGTATTATAAGTTAGCCTATTGTTTTTTCTTTTAATTTGGGGAAATTAAATTTTGGGATTTTCCTTATTTTTTTTAGAATGTGGAAGCAATTTTACAATATAAGTATTCCAAATTTCAACTAAGTTTCATTAAATTTTGCTCCGGACGAAGAGACGGTGAACTTTGCTGATAGGGTTTTTGTTTTTGACAGATAAAAATATACACAAATATTTATTTATACATTTTTGCTTAACTACTCACGTTGTGCCTGCTAGACTAATGAAGAACGGGGTGTGAAATAACTTGCAGAAGATTATAATAGAATACATAAAATGTCAATCATACTAACTTTAACGTAACTACAAGCTTTTCTTCAGAAGATATGTGATTCTAATGTACATTGCAATACTTCCGTTATACTGTGTACATTTCTACTACTTTAAGTACTAAATCTAATAATTAGTAATCAATATTCGGAATGGCGACGAATAATTGTTATAGCGCAATAGTTATTGAGTTATAACCACTTTTGTACGACTATAAATTAAAAAATCGATTTCTTATGATAGAAAGTACATAACATTGGGCTAATATAGTTATTGAGAATTAATGTAATTTAATTTGTAATTTTTCTTCTATAATCAAATATTAATTCTATAATCATCTTGACATGAAATAAGTAATAAATGTAAATAGTTTAACCTATTTACTTAGCGGGCACAGCTAGTAGACCATAAGGATATAAATTAAAAATGTTTATATTTATTACACTTTTTCTTCTCAGCCTGCCTGAAATCGTCCCTCCTGTCTGAAAAATACATGCAGTGACCATAGCACTAATATTATTTTACAACTTAATCTAAAATTCAATTTGAGACAAAGGATATCGTACTTAAAGGATATACTGTTAGATAATAGTAATCTTCAGGAGAAGGTCCATTTGTGGTAAAGTACCAAGATCCTTTCAACTGTAATAAAACATGGTAAACGCATTAAAGAATTTGATAACATTACACATGTCTGATTAAATTGATACAAGGGTTTCATTTTTTTGGTTCAAATGTCAAAATATCCCAATGGAAAAAATGTCTCTGCAAGAAATCTAGGATACGTTGGGTCAGAGGCACCCCTCTTTTTTGTATATGAGGTCCGATCCAAAAAGTATCATACCTTTTTATTCTATGAGCGTTGAAGTATAGTAGAGGTTATGACTATCAGTGTAAGAATACACTGGACCCAGATTGCCGTCACAGCAATTAGCCCCTTGTTTATTAGCCCCTTTACAGCACATCAGTCACAGTATTTTGACCTTTGAGCGAATATGTGCCTAATTTAAAAAAGTTAAAAATGACAGAAAAATCTAAGAAGTAGTATTATAATAAATTTTACTCAAAAGTTGGTAATGCTAAAGCAAACATATTATTAATAATTCAGCAAGCCTTTGTTGAATTAAGATGCTATGAGAAGATGCTATGAGTTGTATAAGAATTAAGGAGTGGAACAATCTCTTCAAAGATGACTGGTTGCAGTGGAAAGCAAACTGCATTCTGGCAGACAAACTGTGATGATGAAATCATTTACCAAGTGAAAGCTTTCCTCATGGAGGACAGATGAATTATTGTCCAGAAGGATACAGCAGAGGTTGGAATAAGCATAGGTTCAGTTACATTCAATGTTTGACCAACAATGTTAATTTTAAAAAAGTGTCTTAAAAATGTTTGCCGAAGCTGTTGGAATAAAAGCAGTGGTGCTGCTTTGAACTTACACAGGGCTGTCTCAAACTGTGATCACTAGCTATGAGTCAAGAGTACAATGGTTCACTATACACAATGGAAACATTTGCCATCTTGACAGCAGCTGAAAAAATAAGTGCACAACAAAATCATTCGACAGTGTTTTTTAACTTTTGTAGGAGAGTTAACCATGAGTACGCACTAAAAGGACAAACAACATAGAATACACTTAGAGGCTATCTGTTGTCTCCGCGACACTGTGAGGGCTGAAAGGCCAGACCCGTAGGCAGTAAAAATGTTTATGCAATCGCTCAATTCTTATCATCTAAGTCCGACCTTTTTTTTAAAAACAACCCTCCCTACACTACTGACATGGTTCTTTGCAATTTTTGAAAGTTATTCTACATGAAAATACCACTGATATCGATCTGATTTAAGTAAAGACAAAAAATCATAGAAAAAAAACTACACGTCAACTGCACTCAATTTGAAAATAGATCTTCCAAAAGTTACAGGATCACTGAAAGAAGTGTGTTGAATCTAAATGAGTACCGGTAATTTGATGGGAATAAGTGATAAAAACCTGAAATAAATAAACATTTTCTAAGTTAAGGTCTGATACTTTTTAAACATGTCTAGGGCAGTATTTTGGGACTCTGTTTTTTTGGTCATAGTATGTAGCAAATATTTCAATCACTTAAATTCAATCCCATAAAAGTGGGCCTATTTATTGGTGACACTGATTCTATTTACACTTATACTGGCATAATAGTTCTGTGTAGGCTTTTAGAAAATATAAAGAACGAAACTAGAGTACAAATAGCATACAATCTCATTATTTCATTTGATTCAGTTATTTGGTCAATATTTACAAGAAATAGAAAAAAAAACAATTTATTCATAATAAACTGAAATTGTATGCATAGACCGAAGTGTTAACTAAGTATACATATTCTGATTTCAAAAATATATTTTACTTATTTCATACAAAATATAGGCAAATTTGTTTGCAGTAAAAATTTAATTAAATAGTGTTTAAATTTAAGTGAATAAACATTGTATTTTGGTGTAGTCTAAATATCTAATAGGACTAATTTATTTTACAATTACCATAAGAATAAGTTAGGCATACACAATCTATTAGATCTTATATATATTTATTTTTTTACTGTTCAGGTTACTTATATCTCTGTTAAATGTCACAATATTTTAGGAATGCAGGCATATTTATTTTTAATGTCTAGGAATTCTGGATATGTGGAAGAAAACATTCTTTTATCATGTACAGTACGACCTGTCACATCCGGGCCCTCCCAGAACCGAACACATCTCCAAACAAATTTTTGTATTTTGGTTGTGTGGCGGATGGGGTGGAAAAGTAAAAGTTGCAACTAGAATAATGTTTTGCGCTGAGCCTAGTCTATTCTTAGCGGGCTGTGACCTTGAGTCACTCTGAGGCATTTAAGACCATCGAATCTCTGATAAGTTATGTTGAACATCAAGATGAAACCGAAGTGATGCTTTTAAGAAGATTGAGGGACATGGCTTCCAAAAAATGTGCACAGTATTAGGATTAGTCGAGGATAGGTTTAGTTATATTAACTATAGAGTTAATATATTTGATGTGAAGGTATAGAGTTGTGCAAGATAGATGTGGAAGCAAAATATGGGGCCGGAAATGTAAATTCAGTTGCGCAAGAGGTTGTGCAATGCGAAACAAAATAACTGCTAGAGAAGCAGCGATTGTTTTGTTGGAGATGTCAACAGGAAGCATGATCCGAATCTAAAATGTGAGCCAGTGAGTGGACTACGAGGGAGGCCAGTTTTGCTAGGAAAGTGAGGCCGAAAGATTCGACATTGCGGAGCAGGTTAGCTTCGCAAGAATCTCTTCACGGGTCAAGGTCTGGACTATTGGAACGTCTGGAAGTGTTATCACGAGTCAAGTGAAGGACGGACTAGGACGTGTTGAAGACAACCATATACTGAGTGAACAAAACAGAGTATTTTGGTGTATTGTTAAAGTCACATTGAATTTAGAGTTGGGGAGGTTGTTAATATAAAAATAACTTGCTTTAGTTGCAGATACCGTTCAATCCAGTCTGTCTTGTAAACTCTTTTTTTTATTTTTTTTAAAGGCGAAAAACCTAGGTAAACTCAATACCGTACTTAGTACAGTATATTAATTGTGTGTGTTATTATTATTAGCTAGTGTTTCACGAGTGGCATATTTGCCGGGTCAAGAAAATTATTAAATAAATATAAGAGAAAATGGAGCATTCTGTAACTGAACCACTGATCTGTTATCATTAACCTGTCCCCTAGTGTTTGAACCCGGGAAAGATCTGTCTTTATTGATCTGACCCTCAGATATAATATTATTATTACTGTTTGAATATCCTACCCCTAACAACAGTGAGTGAAGCAGTCGAAAAGCACAACTTTTTTCAAAAACTGATGTAGGCTAGCCATTATTAGCGTTCCTGTACGGTACTGTAAGTAAAACTTAATTTATATTTTACTGTGCCGAACTGTAGGCCTACCGGTAATTTTTTTTAAAGCCAGTGTGTTTATAAGTAGGCTACAGTAACTACCGGTACTACACCTACATACTTTAAACATACTTTCGGTATTTAATTACTGTACTGTAATAATTAAAATGTTTTTACAATGTAAACTGTTTTATTTTATTGTTTACAGTACTTTTAATGTCCAATAGCCTACTGTTGTGTACAGAACGTCAATTTGTTAGCCTATATAGTACATTGAAGTAGGCCTACAGTAAATACAAGTCCAAATCGCTTGAAACATCTAAAAATAGTTTATTCAACTATCATGGCTTTCATTGTTTTGGGCCTTTTGGCTATTTATAAATGACCTTGCTATATCCGGATCGGCCGGTCGCCAAAGTAGTCCGCATATGACAGGTTTTACTGTAAATATATTTTTATGACTTCGAAAGCAAACATACACTAAATAAAAATAACCTACCAGGTGGACGACAAGGACATGATTCCAGATGGGCACCTAGTCTCTGTTCAGGAATCCTATGAGAATCCTCAAACGGACAATTGATTACATTTTCCTTCTGTAAAAAGAGGCAATATTTAATCAGTTAAATTAGACAATAGTTAGGCTACTTATACATACAATTTGTCAAGCAATCTTATTTATTGTTTTTGTAGGCCTAGTCCTAGAGATAATTCTTTTATAAGCTACATAGGCCTATGATGGCCGTTTAAAACTTTAGTTACACAGGTAGCCTACTTTTAAATAACCCAGTAAGCAATTAAGAATGAAAAATAAACAAAAAACATAATTAGTATGATTTATCTTCTTTTATATTAAAAGAGGCATAAGCTTAGATGGAAGGTAGACTACGGGAATTCAAAATAAGCTCGGTATTAGACAATTATGATTACATTTCAGTGTTTTTTTATATATATTCCTAGAATTTTTGCCACAATATGGCACGGAGGTGTAGCCTACTTTAAATTTAATCCTGCAATTGTATTGATATGTGAGTCAAAGGTTAGCCTATGACATGGCTGCATATTAACTTACCTTCCAGTAAAAGTGGTATGTTTTAGCGAATTTTTGCCGTTAGTAGGCTATATAAATACAATAGGCTAGGCCAACCTTAAATAATTAAAATAACAATTTTAAGTTTTTCTTCCAACAAATTCTTACGAATTAATGAAGGGAGTTGTTAAGCTTGTCAGTGCTAAAAACTTGTGCACATTGTACTATTAAATGTTGGTAAACACTGTGATTAGAGACTGTAATATTAGGTAGAACTTCACACCAATTTTTTAATGCGAAACGGTGTCCTGTCCTGATGTATACTTTAGCCGTATAGCCTAGTCCTTCTATACTTTAATGCCAACATAATAAACATTTTATTTTAAGTTAGCTTAAGTAGCCCAGTAGTCTAAACTATACAAGATAATTATGTTTACTAATTGTAGGCTAAGGTTAATTTTTAAGTTCAAGCACTTTTAGGTTTTATCTTTAGATTGGCATTGTATGTTAGATGGATTGTATCGTGTAATTTAACCCGTTAACCTTACAATCCTGAGATTGAAAAAAACTAAAATTAGTAATAATTTATTACACTTCGGCCTGCTTACCTTTAAAGTAAATTCTTGAGTCCACCCTAAAAGGTTAAGAAACCTATCAACTTCGGCTTTTGACGACGAAATGAAATTATTTATACTTGTTATGTATTGCGATCTTTTGTTAAGATTTATTAATTTGGTATCCATATCCAAAAACTATTGATATTCACGTACAGAACATAATAACATAACTTTACAATTATTAGGGCCTACAACAACAAAAAACTGATAATAATAATATAAAAATCAACTTTTTACTATTAATTGTATATTTACTAATGGCCAACGCGCTCTATCGGCTCTATGTATGAAATAAAGCTACACACTGTGAATCTGTGAGTCCCAGAAATCGTAGTCAGTCAGACACAGAGATAATAATGGCAGGTCAGAAGTTAGCAGTAAACTTGTTGACATTTTCCAACAAGTAGCCTATTATAGCATTAATGAGTGTTCATTATTATTGTATACTAGGGGAGACCCCTGCGTGCTCCGCACGCCAACCCCCAATGGAACCTTTTAAAAACAAATGTTATGTTTTATTTATAACTAAAAGTTGTAAACAATAACTGTACAAATACTGAACAATCAGCTGACTACACCTTTCATACAATTTTCTTAAAAACCTTCTTATTTATTATAATGAATCAGAAAATGTATTACAAACATTAAAATGCTATTTAAATTAAAATCAATAATATCATCTTATAAAATGCATAGTTGCAAAGATATTATAAATTCCACGAATAAAATTTTATATGGTATATTTGGATTGCAGTTTAACCCATATGTCTAATTTAGATGGCAGTGAATTAAAATAAACAGTATATACCACAGCTGTGTTAGTTTAATAGCAGACAAATGTTTTGATTTTTACGTCTTTTTCACTCCATAAGATTAACATTGTATTTTTTTGTGTGCCCGTGGGTCAAAGCCCTAGAGGAAATACAAAAAACTAAGACATAGGTGCAAAACTACATTACCTAAGGAACATTTCCTGAAAATTTCATGGCTTAACTCTCTATAATTTGTCCGTACGGCGACCCACACACACACACACAGATTCTCAGTTTTATTTATAAGGATAAAAAAGCAAAATGTTATCAAAATTTGTAATAAGTCCGATTCGACTTAATTCATTGTTGAGCATTGGTGTGTTCAATCAAACTAATTTTGACGTTGTATTAAAATACAATTCTTTAACCCTAGATTAAAAACCATATTTTTTATATCACTTATCAATAACCATTATTAAATGTGACTCCTATCTTTTATTTTTTTCACAAAAAGTAATACAACAGTGCAATGCTTATATGATTTATTTACTCTCTATTGATGGTTTTTGTGCTATATAAATTAAATTTATATACTTATAGGAAAATAATATTGGTGATACTGTACTATTAAAACAGACGACAAACAGGTCAGCGTAAAAAAAGAAAACGTAGGCCTACATGAAAATACTTTTGTTTTAAAATAAAAATGGTAATGGACTTGTAAATTAGCACTATACAGTTTTTAAAAGAATATCACACAAGTCATTTTTAAGAATGGCGAAGTTCTATAAGGGCAACACTTTCAGTGCTACTGCAAAGAAGGGTCTTCTTATGAATGGTGATGGCGCCCAATTTGAACGACGTAAGTTGCTTTGTAGTCGTTATTTTCCTAGACTACTGGACCTGGACTACTAGAAAGGGTTCCTAAAAACTACTCAGTTAAAACAAATTGCACTAGACAATGACTAAACTCCCTCTTTTCCAATGTAAAGTAAATGGGACAGATGCGGTTAACCCTGGAATACTACCATCTATCATACCACCATTACTACCTATACGCAAATTTTACGTACAATTAGTTTTTGTTGTTTTTAATCATTCCTTTTTAGTTTTTTTTTTACCTTTTACTGTATTAATGAATTATCTATATACAAAGTGTACTTCTTAAAGTATTAAAAATTATTTTTGTGTAAAAAAAGGGAGAAAAGTCCACTTTAGAGCACAAATATTTTAAATTTTGTATCTATTTTATAAAAAGCAGTTTTTTGTGAGATAAAAGGAAAAGTAAATATTTTATATTTATAAATATTTATTATTACAATATTAAAAATGTTAACTATTTGTTGTATGAAACTAGAAAATAAAATAAAATGCTATTTATATACTAACAATGAGCTTAAAACTACCTGATCAGTTTTGCAAATCTAACTGAGTAAAAATTTCAAAGTCAAAAAACATTTGATTTTTTAGTTCATAGATAACCTTAGGCACAATCAGGGCACTTCTTCTCTTGGTGTTCTCCACATATTGCTTGTCCACATGAACAGTAGGTTGTAGTCATCCTCTTCTTTTTATAATCACAGAAAGCACAGTACTTCCTTGGTCCTTGATGGTTGACAGCAACATTATCGGCTCTTTCTGGCAGTCCAACAACTTTGTTAATGCATTTTCTCAAATCCACTGATAAGTTACGGTGGACTAATCTCGATCGCTGGGTACTTTCTACCAGTTTTTCTTGCAGAAGTAGCATAAAGTTTAATCTTGAAAGTGTGTCAGATGAAGACTTCCCACTACGGATACTGTTGTGCACATATATCACATAGGCGTTTACTGATGCTAGGTTGATCATATTATAGAAGAAACAAAGTGGCCATCTCTTTGTCTTTCTACCACAGTTCATAGATTGGCACATTTTGTCAAGAGTATCTACACTTCCTTTGGTTGAATTATAAGTCATTATGACCTTAGGTTTTCCAGTCTGCTGATTGACAACCGAACCTGGATGCATTATGAAATAAAAACATACTGCTACCAACAGCACGATCATTGTACTTAGGATCCTTAAATTCAGCTGGCAGCTCTTGTTTATTTTTCTTTATTGTACCGGTCATTGTAATCTTGCTTTCTTCAAGCAGACGTTCGGCAAGACGAATACTGGTAAACCAGTTATCCATTGTGATGTTCCTATTTGTCCCAGATATGGTTGGAGCAACTAACTTTTCTACAAATTCATCTGCTACAGGTTTTTCAGTAGGATTTGACTTTTTTCCTAATTATGGAATGGCATCGACCATATACTTTGTGCTGTTGTCGCACATCATCACTATTTTAATGCCATACTTATTTGGCTTGCTGGGGATATACATTTTGAAAGGACATCTGCCCCTAAATCCTATCAGTTGTTCATCGATTGTGACGTACGAACTAGGCTTATAATGTAGAATACAGTTTTCAATAAACATTTCCCATATTTCACTTATTGCAGCTAGCTTAGTTTTCGTCTTACGCTCATCTCTTGTATTTTTACTGTCAAATCTCAAACAATCCAAAATAAAATTAAATCTTTGTTCCGTCATGGTAGCTCTGTACCTGTCACCACAATAGTTAGAATCAAACAGTAACTTGATTGGAAGGTGATTGTCTTTCAACGCAGCTGATAAAACAAGCAATCCAAATACAGCCTCAAGTTCTTCTTGATCAACATTTCGAATGGCGTTATGATTTGGGTCTTTATATTTTGTCCTTTTAAGATTTCTTCATTGGTGTCAATAACGATTTTTTCCATGATATTTTGAGAGAAAAACAGTTTAAACATTCAGGTGGATTCAAGGAAAGACGAGCAGTTGCGGTCGGGCCTGGAGCAATATGAACTATATTTCTAACAGGATATTTTCCTTTATTTTCTACAAATTTTGTTTCCCAAATAAAATTGTCCTTCCCCGTCATAGTTTCGGTCTGAGGTACACACACTATAGGCCTAAAATTAACTTGATCATCGTTTACAAGTGCATTATCTCTTTCCGGAATAGAGTGTTTACCTTTTGATTTGTTTGATGTACTAGCCTTTCCCACATCTTGTTGTATCTTTCTTTTCTTCTTAGGCTGATTGCATGTTTCCTTATTTTCTACTTCTGATATAGACATAATAATTTCGTCATCGTCATCTGAAACTTTCTTTTTCAACAGGAACGTACTCCGGATCAGCATCGCTGTCGTATTCTTCTTCGTCAAATTCCACATTATCTTCATCACTAAAATCCTCTTTGAGCAAACCAAGAATAACGTCATCCTCAACAGTTCTTCGGTCATCCATTTCTTTATAAATTTTTGAGTAAAATCACCTTAAAACTCTAACAATATTTTTTTAAATGTGCAGTATAACTATTACTACGTAAAATTACATCTGAAGTTTTTCAGCGATCACTACCGATACGTAAAGTTTACGTCCGAACAAAATATAAAGGAGAAAACTGGATACAAAACGATCACAAAACAAACCTTACACAATGCCGATCTACAGCCTACTGACTGGTCAACGCACTGCAAGGCGGGCGACTGTCTGCAGTGGTGGGGGTAGAACGGAGGTAGTTAAAAATGGCGCTTACACGTAAAATTTACGTACGGTAGTGTTCCAGGGTTAAAAAGCGCCCAGTCACAGGAAAGAACACGTTTTGCGGGTTTAACCGCTTTCATAGTGAACAGAGCCGCCAAGAGCCAGGCCGGGCCCTGAAAATCAGATGTTATTTGTCGTTATTTAAGCTAGCCTAATAAGTTTTTTTTTGTTTTTTTGTTTATAAAAAAAAGAGTTTTATTTTTTCAATCTGTTTTCTTCAACTACAATATTTAGGCTTACTCTGACTGAATTTTTATGTTGTTTTTGTTTAGTTCACACTTTGACTACAGAGTAAAGGGCCAGGCAACTTGGTAGTTTTTGTTTGTTTTGAATTCAGATGTAAAATCCGGAAATAAAAAGTTACTCATCCAAATATTTGCATACCATATGCTACAGTATATTTTTTATTCAACTGGTACTAAATCAACATTTGTAAAACACATTCCTTTGTTCCAATGTCATAAGAGTGTGGAGTAGACTTCACAGTCTTGTTAGGTTTCAATACTTTTTCTTTATCTTTATCAACAGTGTGCTCTTTCTTTTCATCTTCGTTTTCACCTTCATTAATATTTACAGTTAAGAAAGGACTTCTAACTACAAAATTTTCTTCAGGTTTCGCCAGATTCAGGAATGACAGGATTAGGCCGGTCCTACATTGGAAGCGGAATTTCTCCCGACCAGACCCGCTCAGACCGTCTGGTCGGGACTGAAGAAAACAAACATATCACGCACTGTCCCCCCTCCTACACTGGAGCTAGTGCTCGTTACGTGAAGGGGAGTCGGGTCTGAACTGGTCTGACAACAATCAAACAGGTTTGTTTTTTCTTCCAGTTGCATGGAAGCTTTGGTCAAGGTGATGCTTTTTAACATCATCTATTGTACCGTACAGGGTTACTACGCATAGGTAGGCAGGTTGTGTAAAATTCACTTTTGATGGTGGTCTTCATTGAACTCATGAACCCATTTTCTTTTACGCGAGTTTAATAATAAATTCCTGTCCAATAACATGAAATCAATTACTGTAGTTCCTCGCCCATTTTTCAACTGTAATAGACAACTTTCGTCTTCGAGAGTTGACACAGTACTGGTTCTTCCGCTCCTGGCTGAAAAATAGCTGCAATGTAGGAGCGCCGAGTCTGGACTGGTCTGGTCTGGCCGGGTTGGGTCTGGCGACCGTATCGACTCTGCTTCCAATGTAGGACTGGCCTTAGAAAGAAGTAGACGTACTAGGTGTAGTAGTAGTCATTTTGACCCAAAAGGTATCAAATGTTTGTTGTCTTTTTCGTGATTCCGCGTCTCTTTTGTTTTTTCTTTCGTTTTCTTTAACCCCGATTTGTGCGGAAAACTCATAATTTTCCAACTTTAACTGTCACTGTGTTTTGTATGAAGAAAAATTTAAATAAACTTGATCACTTTATCTAACTGACACGGAATAAAACAAAATGTAACTCAAATGTAACGTTAATCGAGAAATGAACAAAACAATAAGAATAACACAAAAACAAGCATAGTGCAAACGTAAACCACAAGCACACAGTGCACATACTGCTGACTGACTGAAAGGAACAAAGGGGGAAGAGAAGTACTGTAAACAACAAAAGTGTTCCCACACGGATAAGACGGGTAGTAAGGGGGATAGCATGTGCGTGACTCATACATCGTCTCACCGCACTTCGCACTGCGGTAAAGTTTTAATACTAAACACATAGCGTTTCAGCTAGAGTTTTGACTTCGTACATTTTGTATGGCTAAATATAAATAATATGAGATCCCGTCCTCGATGTCTGGTTCGGGCCAACATTATTAAACAATTTATTGTTGTTTAATTTTAAATTTTCTACAATTCTTCAAGCCCGGGCCCCCCTGAGCTCCGGGCCCCTAGTTTCAGACTTGGCTGTCATGGTCTCTCTTCGGGCCTGATAGGGACGAATACTTTTTGTTGGTTTAACCGCGCTCAGCACTGAAAGTGTTAAAAGTTATGATGTCACCACGACGATGCTATGTTCTTTAACTAAAACAAAAACAACACAAGGGCAGCACAAAAACAACACTACACACTTTCATGACCAATGGGTCAAGGTCAAACTGAAGCTGTAGGAAAGGGTGCATCTTTGGTTTTCTCATAGACGAAGATATTATAGATTGGTAACCCCATCGTAAAATTTATGAATGGTTAGTGTTAGTGATCTAGGGTTAATATTTTTATGTGTAGAATATAGGATCGTTGTGATTTGTTTCAAATTATTCAAGTTGGATAGTGACACAGACCAATAAGTATTGTATAAAATGAAATTATTTAATAAACTATTAACTAATTCTTGGGTAGTAATCAGAAAAAAGTAGTAGGGATGCAGCTCTAATCTCACTAAATAGTACCGTATGTTTATAATGCAACAAGTTATGGGAACCCCTCTTAACCGGTCTGGTCGGTTGATCCGAGGTTCCCGTAAAAATAGATTCCCGAAAATAACCTACAGATTTCATAAATAAACAAACAAATAAGACAGTATTGCACCCCATTTTATTGTATGTACCACATACATAAACAAACACTAACAAATTAAACATTTTAAACTTTGAAAACTGAATTTAGATTTACCGTTTCAAAAAATCAGTTATTTTTTTCTGTTCTTTAACATTCAAAGATGTTTAATGCCAAGTCTCTCCAATTTCGTAAGTTAATCACGTCTAATGCCGTTGAATCTTTTTGCTGCTCAACATATTACGCAATATGTTACAAATATTACATATTTTGCTCCCACAAAATTCAGTAAAGGTTCCGACAAAGCAACAGACGAAGAAAAAGAAACAAAGGATGCCGCTTTGTCAATTGATTCTAAGAAAAAATACAGTTGTCGCGGAAGCAAGAGGGGAATCAAACTCATGCTCCCCCTCCCCTGATCTGTCTGCTACAACACTAACACACATTAAACACCTAATGTTGCCTCAACCGCCCTTTTTTTTCAAGAAATGTCCGTTAAACAATCAAGGTTTAACACTTCGGCCAGTTACAGTAATATAATCTGTTAGAGAAAAAAACTCTTTTGTTCCATGGGATAGGCCGGTTGATCCGAGGACCGGTTGATCTACTCTTTTTTGTAATGTTATCAAATATACCGGTCGGTACTTATTATATTAGTTTTTCATAGTTTATTTATTAATAAAGATTTACTCAAATAAAGATAGTTTTTATTGCAATTATTAAAAAAAAAATAGTTTTCATACATCTTAGTAAAATATAAATTTTCTCACACCAATAGTTTAAGACCGGTATACAGTTCAATACACAGAAGTAGTTCACAATTAATTACAAACAGAATAGAATGTATTTATTTTTATATAAATGAAACAAACAAGGCCTTGATGAACGCTAACACAGGTTTAAAAATTAGAGTTTTCCTCATCCTCCTCACAAATGTTATCACTAGAGCCTTTAATTCAATTGACAACTCGCCCAACCCATCATACCATTTGATACCCCTCCCTCGACAAGTAGTGGGAAGTAGAGGAACTGGTCAATCCTTCTTCACACCAGTAAACAAAAAATAGTGTAATAGTTAAAAATCCAACTTGAGACCACTTACATTATCAGATTAATGTAGGTAGCTGCTGATTCCTGCCCTTTTTGTTTTAATGTCACTGAAGATTAGTTAAAACATAGTCTCAATTATTCTATTTTCTGATGCTTTTAGAGCCTTCACAATTCTACAAATTTCAAAGGGCTTCAAGACTTGTCAATCTTTGCGGAAGGACATTGTTATATACTATCACAGATAATAGTTTAAATTTTATAAGCTCCTAACTAAAAATTATTGGACAAAAACATTTTTGGAATTTGTTATTTCTGTTGATTTCAATACTGTACTTAATTCTACTGAATTTTCTTTCAACCATAATAAAACTGCATGGTAGAAAGCGCTCTATATCAAAGCCCACTAAAGAATACCGTTGCAAGGCGGCCAATAGGATGGGTGCGCAGCGTTGCCATATCTACTAGCCTCGAACACTTCTGGTATTTACCGCGCGAGGCTTGATCGCACAGTTTAAAGAATTATAAATTTGTTGAGTCAGCCGCAGTTAGTTAGAAGCGTGGGAAGAACGTGACAACGTCGCACTACTGCGATTGGAGCGTTCAAGGTCTCGGTGTACACAAGCCCGTCCCTCAACGGTATTCCTTAGTGGGCTTTGATATAGTTTTCCTGAGAATGTAACTATACTGTATATAGTTGAATTTGTCTATTCAACCCTGGATCAGCTTTCTAACATCTTAAATAGTTTTCTGAATTTTTTGATGCGATTAGGCTTGCATTCGGTCTTGGGTAGGAAAAAATGTGCTTCTTGTCCACATACACACTATATGGAATTGAATTCATATCAGCATATACCAGGGGCGGATCCAGGACATAATTTTGGGAGAGGAACTTTCTGGGGGGTTTACCAGAGTTTATGTAGTTTGAAATTATCAAACTAAAAATAACCAATTTGGAAGCATTTACAGATTCAATTTTCCTTCAGTATTATATGTTTTTTTACAAGATTTTTATGATAGGCTTATTTAAAACTTCACAGAGGCAAATAGTCTTAAGAAGAATCGTTTTAAATCTTACTATTCAGATTTTGTATAATAATTGAGAAATAGTAAACCTTTTAATTATTTGAGCAGGACTACAGATGTTTAAAGAGTACTAATAGAAACAATTTCCAACTTTAATTTCAAAGAAACAAGCTTAATACTAATTATAAATCTATAGGTAATTTGTTAGCTTAAAATAACAAAATTTGAAGTTAAATCTGTAAATTACTGTGTCTGTGTATAGTTATTCCTAACACTATAGAGAAAGTCTCTGGTTTCCTCCTGATTTGTTGAATATATCAATCACTTTTGGGTTTAATGAGTATATTGTGGTGTACCGGTATATACAATATAGCCAATCCAACCAACATTTTCTGAACCATGGTAGTTCTTGTCCACGACTTCAAGTGCCTTAAGGAAGAAATGACCTTTCTGCACTTGCACTGCCGACTGGCAAGGTACGTACACAGAACTTGAATAAGCTTGTGGATGATGGGGGATAAGCGTGTGTAAATCTTTTTCACAAATAAAATATCTAGTATTGCTTGGTAAAAAAAAAAAAATCACGAATTTCATTAAGATAACTATACTACATTGATTACTATAGTTAATTTTATTATGGACTCCTTTTGATATTCTTGCAAAGAATTATACAGTACTTTGTTGGAAACACGAGTAAAAAACTAATATATATCAAAGATCTGTATTAAAAAAGTTATTACATTGTAATTCTCAAAGCAACATTGCATTGTTGTACTATATATACTGGAATAAATTATCTTTAAAAAATACATCTTTGAAAATATTTTTTAGATATCATGATTAATTTATGAGTATATTCTCAATTTTGTAAAAAAAGTAAAACAGATTTTCAAATTCAAAAAATTATTCCTAATACACATATTGTTGATTCATAATTCCAAGAACCATAGTCTAAGGTTGGCCATTACTCACTCCGGGAAGTCTGGCCGTTTTACTGGAACGCTTCAGCGTAAAATATTAGTACAAAAGATGTGAGTACAAAATATCGGGTTGGTTGCGATTCAATATTTGTGACTTTTAGATGTAATGTGATTCTAATATGTACTCAAGACATTTGCCAGCAAAATGTATTCCTGGCTTCCTGTTTGCTTTTCTTTTTTTGAGGTTTGGGGGGAACATTTTCCCAGTTCAACCTGGCGGGTACACACCTTAGTTGCATTAAAAATGTTTGATCGCGTTAGGGCTACAAGCCAGTTATGAACATAAACGTTACACAGTATTTTCTTATTTATTTATTTCCCAGTCAGCACCAGTATTTTCCACATTTTGTTAGTCAAAGTTTCCTAATTTTGTCTTCATGGTTTTCCTTCACAACTATTTTCAGAAATATTTTTGCTGCCTTGGCACCATGTGTGATTTTGGTTTGGTGTAATGTACTTTTCATTTCGAAAGGCAACACATTTTAATGGCCATAAACTATCTAGGGCAATAAGATGCCTAAATCTGGCACTGAATCGTCAAACTCAAGTAGATGTTTAGAACCTCAGACTTACTTCATGTGTTAAAAAGATGGTCTCAGCTTTAGTTTTTCCCATCACCAAAATCATGCACTTTACTAGAATTACAAGAAGTTATATACAGAGTGAGTTTTATGTCCTGACACACCTGTACCGTATATAATTTAAACAACCTGAGATATTAATGTGAGACCTTGACCATACTATTATAACATTTCTTTTACTTTTTTAGCTGGTTAAACATTTCGCCTCCCTATTCTAAAGGGAGGAAACTTAAAATTTTCAAATGCAAACCCTCATCATGTGACCCCTAATTTTAAAGGGCATAGAAAAAGAAATCAAATTACGCAAACTATAGGTCTCTATGTTGCCCTATCAGAAACTACAGCCATTCCAAAATACGGGTGAAGTACTTTCCAAAGTTATTACAAAAATAAGTTTTTCAACTCCTCATCTATGCAAACATCATGGAAAGAATGAAAAGGTTCATTTAACAGAGTAAAAGACTATTTACAATAATAAAATAATAATAATAAAATAAATTCTTAAAACAATTACCTTTTTTAATGTAGCAGCTGTCGGCTGTTTGACGGTGTGCTAGCTGTGTAAAAAAATCTGAGACAGCGTTCAAGAAAAATTCTCTAGGAATGGTTTGAGACAAGTAAAATTCTCTCAGTTAAGTCATGGACGTCAGTTGGCTTTGTTTGGTACACAAGGTATTCCATGTAGCCCCAAAAGAAATAGTCTAGTGGATTAAGGTCAGGAGACCTTGCTGACCAATCCACCTTCTTGGGAAGACATTGTTTAAATACTGTCGTACTTCATGACCATAGTGTGGTGGTGCTCCATCTTGTTGTAACCAAATGTTCTGTGCTTCTCGTCCAAACATATTTTGAAGTGCAGGCACAATCTGGTTTTGAAGCATCTCTAAATACTTCAGAGAATTTAAATTTCCATCAATTATAAATGGACCGACCAAGCGGTTATCGACAATTCCTGCCCAAACATTAACTTTTGAAGGGCGATGTGTATGAGCCTCAATATACCAATGTGGATTTGTATCTGTCCAGTAACGTACAGTAACTCAGGATCAGCGTCTACTTTGTCCATCATTACATCACAAAATTCAACCCTGCGGTCATAGTCGTCTTCACTAAGCTCTTGTACAATATGGATTTTAAAAGATTTGAATTGATTAACTTTAAGAATTTTTCTTACCGAAGATTGGCTGATGTCGTGCTCCAAAGCAGCTCTTCTCGTAGATAAGTGGGGATTTTCAACAAAGGACTGCATAACATCTAATGATATCTCTTCATCAATTGAAGGCTCTTCCTGGCTTGGGTCTGTCTTTTACAGAATGTGTCTCATTAAAGCATTGAATAATTCTTGCCACCGTAAGTTCGTTATGGGATTTATTCAGTTTGGAAACTCCTCATTGAATAAGTCTGCTACTTCACTGTATGATCTCTTACGATCCCCATAACCTCTTATCATTAACACAGTAATTCTTTCAAACTCAGAACCTTCCATAATAGAAATAAAATAACTAACGCTATTCGCCAAAAGAGAAAACTTGAACTGAAATTGTTGATGGCAGCCTACGCTATGAACTGATAAAATGCAAGTTAGTAGGTCACAAGAGACAGTCCTAAGTAGATTGTTGAAACTGGTAAGATAAGAACATGGGAAATTCCAAAGCATGTTGACTTAATGTAGCTAACAACAGAACAAGGAAATAAATTCTTTTACTATTGTAAATAGTATTTTATTCTGTTGAATGAACCTTTTCATTCTTTCCATGATGTTTGCATTAGATAAGGAGTTGAAAACTTAATTTTCTAATAACTTTGGGAAATACTTCGCCCGTATTTTGGAATGGCTAAAGTTTTTGATAGGGGCAACAGGAGACCTCTAGTTTGCGACATTTTATTTATTTTTTATGTCCTTTAAAATGAAGGGTCACATGATGGGGGTTTGAAAATTTTAAATTGTCTCCTTTTACCCCCTTTTAGAATAAGGGGGCGAAATATTTAACCACCTAAAAAAGTTAAAGAAATGTTATAATAGGTATGGGGTCAAAGTCTCACATTGATATCTCAGGCCGTTTAAATTAATCCAGGTGTGCCAGGACATAAAACTCACCCTGTATGTAAATTGCCTGCTACAAAATCACCCACTCTCATAAACCTACTGAAATTTTGAAGTAATTTTCTTTCAGCAAAATGATCTTCTTAATACAAATAAATATATAATTTAATCTTATGAACTAAGTATTTTCAATACCTTGGAAATTTACAAAACATGAATAATAACTTTGTGACACATCATCTAATCAACCTATAAGTTGAAAAGACCCAATCACATCAAAATTATACGAATTCCTTCGCATCCGGTGGATGGAGCCCAGAACCGCTACGCTTGTCTAAAATTCTAAAAAAACATAATGTTTAGTTTTAACGCCTAGAAGGTAAAAATAATTCATTATTTTGGTATTTCATAACATTTAAAAACATTGTGAAAAGATAAAACTAAAGTGTTCTTTACTCCCTGTTGTCCATTAATGATAATTTTGCTTACTCTTAAAGACCCTAAGGTTGATGGTTATAGCCGTCAGTACTCCTCAACACGTTAAATGGCTTCTGTAGGGCCAAAATATACTATATTATGTTACCATTTTAGTATCAAATTATATGCTTGTTTTGCAGTTATGGCTTGAGTTTGTTATTTGTTAAAATGGAGAAAATGGAAGAAAAATATAGTAATTTTGATATAGAAACTATTTTTGTCCTTAGAAACAAACTCTTATTTTCACCCTATTGTCATAGTTGTTGTCTTTTGTTGGCATAACTTTATAGATCATAATAATATAACATACGGTAAGTATCTTATTTGCATGACAAAAAGTAAAAAAAAAAAAATCAATTAGAGTAGAATTTTTCTAATCCAAATCCCATTATGTAAAATTTTGCTAATAATTCAAACCAAAATAAAGATCGTAATGCCACTGTTTAAAAATGAAACTTTATCATAAGATATTTTAAAAAACAATTCTGGTGGCAAAAGGTATTGGAAAAGCTACATGCAAATAATGTAGCATGAGCATCATCTAACTTGAAACCCCTACAAACACAATAACATAGTGTAAATACTATGACATATTATAAACAAAAACAAAACAAAAATTAAACCGATTTCAAAAAATTACAACAAAGGTACTTATAATTAAAAGAAAATTATATGGACCACCATGAGTCTATCTTAATAGAATACAGTTGAAACTATCTAAATCGGTTGGGTCGCTTCCGAGAAATTAGTGAACATAAATAAAAAACACAGACATATTGAACATCATAGAACTTCCTCCTTTTTTTAAAATTAAGTTAATAAAGAGAAATTGTATCCAATATGTATCATTTAAGATGTAAATGCATATGCAAATATAAAAAAAATATTTGTGCAGATTATGTAGTAATTTTATTTTGAAGATTTTGTAATAACTTTGGATATATATGTATTTTGTCTATTACACAATCATACATACAAAATTTACACAACTCAAAGTAATTCTAAATCTCTCATGAAAATAACTATCATAAAAATACATACTGTTACAGTGAACTAAAAATACAAATCAGTGTCTGAAAAACAGCATATATTATTTTGGTCCACCATCAACAAATTAACAAAAATATGGTATCCAAATAATTTTTTCTAGGTTAAAGATCAGTAAAAACAAGATTCTACACAGTAGCTTTTCATTCTTTATTTCTTGACATTAAGATGCTTTTGCTAAAAATGTACTGGACCACAATTGAATGGGACAAACAAAGTATTTTTTTATAATAGTTTAGTACTACTTGGTTTTGGGCTACATGCTTTCACATCTATCAAACATTTCTGCCAACTATCAAGGTGTGTTTTTAAAATATTTTATCTTTGAAGAAATCAACCACTGTTTAAATATATTGTTTCGGACCTAATCTATATGGAGGAAACTATTGTATTTGGAGGAAATGATGGTCGTTCTTCAGGGATAACATGTAACAACATTTCAAATTGTGGTAATTCATTACTGCAACTATGAAAACAAAAAAATGTTTTGTTCAGTTGGATGCTTTAAAAAAATAGCCTATAAAAATTAATGTTTGTTCAAGAAATTTAATATATATATATACATAAAAAAAAACTACAATTTGTGAATGACACTTAACTCTAACAATAAAATTATACTAGAATCAAATAACTTAATATACCATTAGAAAATAAATATCATTTTAGGGATTTTCTTACAATAAGTTTTGTGCTAGAAAGTAAAAGCTTAAGAACACATTAATGTTTGATGGTAACCAATTTGTGGTAAAAACAGTATTATTATGATTAGAGTGAGTATACAAATAAAATGTTTATTTTTTATAAATGTATAGTAAACAAATTTAAAGAAAACAAATAAATATTTTGTTTATTTTTAATACAGCTAAAACATAAGTTTAAATTTTGTTTATGGAATAGTATTAAATTTAGGAATTATCATGCACCTGAAAATCTTTCATACACTAACATCACTAAACAGATATTAGGTATTCCATGTAGTAAATAAGGTACAAGTCCTTTATAAAAACCTCGAGTGCCTTCGTATCTCCAAGTCTGAGAAATACAGTCCAACGATCCTTTATATACACTATTCTGAGATTGTAGACGGGCACGGACAACTTGATAAGGATAGAGTGTAACAGAAGAAATAAACTTTGAAAGTGATGCACAGAAAATATATTCTGAAGAATCCAACCCTGAATTTGGCGAATGTTTAGACATGTTATAAAACTTTTTTAGTTCTTCATATGTCACAAATTGTACAGTCCCACTAGAAACACCAACTATTCCAGGTAGGAAACCGTTATAATATCCTCTTACTCCTTCTGTTTTGTAAATCTTTTTGAACGCATCCATTATCCCGTCATAGTATGTAGAAGAATTATTTCTTTGTTCTATACTTTGTAAAACCAGTCTTGTTTTTACAACCCAAACAGGATTTACAGCAATTAGTGTAAGAACTCCGGCTTCAGCAGCAACAAGTAAATGCATCTTTGGATCTAAATTTATTGTATTTTCATTTTGAACGTAAGCCTTAATGGAACGATAAAACATGAAATAGAAACCCCAGGATAGTCCTGATCCGTATACACTAGGTACCACGCCTCTATAAAATCCTCGAAGTCCTTCTTGTTGGAATATTTTACGTACAACATTTCCAACACCTTGATTCTGAATAGTATATGTATGCTCCGTATCCACTGAAAATCTAAGCTTTATTAAATCCAACGGATGGAAAAGTAAAGTCGACACTACACCTCCTGTAAAACCTACAATCAAATATTTGAATTTTAACAGATTAACTAGAGAAAACTTGGAGTCAGATTCTTCACGATTTGGATGCATAGATAACATTGAAAATCCTTTCTGAAATAAGGGCTTGCTTTATTGGTTCCAACCAAAATATTTATATTTTTTCCTAATATATTTGTATTTAGATCACACAAACACATTTTTACAAATATTTTAAGGTTAGTATTAATCCAAAATTCTGTTCTTGTATTTATATTGATTAAATTAATTTCCTCTCACTTAAAAAAATAAACTCTTAAAGATTGATATACTAATTAAATACAGAAATTATTAACTAACTTTATTCAATAATATTTTTAGGTTATTAACTAGTCCAAACTCATTTTAAATTGATGATATGAAATGAACATATGATGAAGTATAGGCTCAAGCATAAAATGTGAATCAGTATAATATTATGAATTTAATTATTAACCATGTGTCTAGATTTTTGAGTGAATAATGATAAGTACCATGCAATATTATTAGGTGACAGGTTTTATTTAGACTTTGTGTGAATTTATTTCCTTATTGGGAAAGTGTATTGTTATAAAGTGTAAAAAAAGCCAAATAATTCCAGTAGTAAGTAGGCTAATATATAATATAAATTTTGTTTGTTTTCATATTAATTCATTTCAATTTAGTGTAGATGTTCAATTTTAAAGGGAGATTAACTTAAAAAATTTGTCCAATGAAATTTAGATGATACCTATTTGTAAATTTTTTGATAATAATGAAAATTTAATTGTTTCTTAGTAACCTTTAAAGCAATTTGTTCTCTTACTACAAGACGAAATTGCTCATAATTGACTATAACTAGTACCTGATGCAAAAGGAGTAAAAAGAAACAATTGTTGAAAAGAGTTAAAAAAAATACCTAAAAAAACAATGATGGTCATGAGTGCGGAATATTATGTGTTTCTAAAACATGAAAAGAAATTCATAAAGGAATGGATTATGATAGTTTAATTATTTATCATTGTAACTCAGTGTTCAAATAATAGAGGTCTAATAATTTATTTATGTGTATGTTATTGTTCAATAATAGGCCTAAAACATTTAAAGGAGGTAAAATACTTTGGAATTAAAATGCATAGAATTTGTCTTGGAAGAATCATATATATATACGATATTTTTACAGCTAAATTAAATTTTATAACACATACATTTTCTTTTCTTAGATCACTGGAAAACAAATCCAAAAGTAGTACACAAAAATTATGTTGCACTTTTACAGTCTCGCAATCAGTAAGAATGACTTTTTGGGGAAATGCTTATTAGGTTGTACACTTTCTAAAAAAAATGCAAAAACATTTATTAAGAGTGATCTTATTTAAGGAGTAGGTCTAAGCTCAGCGAACAGTTTTTCCCATTAATAAAATCCATGCATATACTTCTATCAGGGACGGATCTAGGATTGAGCAAAGGGGATTTGATTAAGAAGATTTGATATAATCATAGAGACTCACTCCCCTCTCTGTTAACTGTCGTGGCGGTATGATACAATGTTTGTTTATCAATGTTGGCTGTTCTTAATGAGATGTCTTAAATTAAATTTGATTTAAAAGATAGTTTCTCATTAAGGACATTGATAGGATCCATTTTTACACCTTTGTAGATCTCGAACTCTTCCACAGAATCAATGTAACTACTTTTTTACAAAAGTGTACCGGTAATGGATGAAGTGAATAAAAGCTAGAACTTGCTAAGTCTAAGGTTTTTTCAAGCAAATGCTAAGATGTAAGTGATTAAAATTAGTTAGACTTGTCTAGCCTTAGATCGAGCTAGGGTTTTCCGGAAGGCCTAGCAAATGCTTAGAAACGAAGTGAATAAAGAGAGGCTTCTAGCTTCAGAGGTTAGAACTATCTTAGGAAATTCCTAGCCTGGTCCAAGGCGTGCTAGGTTTTTATTCAGTCGTTGTTTGTCCTACGACATGGCGGCATTTATGTAGGTGTGGCAACGTAAGACCTACCACGAAAAAAGGGATGTGTGTCCCCTCGTAATTGTAAACAATTATTAAGATGTCAAAGAGAAAGTGTTGATTTTTTAGCCGCAGAATTTTTAGGTGAAACGGACATGCGAGGTGGTGGTCTGTAGTCAAGAAAAAAAATGGAAGTATTCCTGGTTTTCAGTCAGAGATTGGCGAGGATATTGTAGTACACATGACCACAGCGTCCAAAACTATGAAAGAAGTGGTAAATCAGATGGTTTCCAGAGATAATCATTGGATTCGTTTTCCAACAACAATTAACGAAATAAATGAAGATAAAATGGTTTGGCAACGACGTTTTCGTATGCCAACTGTGATAGGAGCTCTGGATTGCACACACATCCAAATTAAAAAACCACCCCTCCATGGCGATGAATATGTCAATAGAAAAGGGTTTACCAGCATAAATGTTCAGGCTACAGTTGATGGAAATGAAAAAGTTTACAAGCGTGTGCAGATTGGCCAGGGAGTGTTCACGATGCTAGGATTTGGCGTAGGAGTGAAATCAGGAGCTTGATGTCACGTTTTGATGGAAGTGCTTATCTACTTGGTGATTCAGGTTATGGGATTTCACAGTGGTTGATTACACCATTTAAACCTCCAAACAATGCTGCAGAAATAAACTTCAATTTGAATCAGGCTAAGGAAAGAGTAATCGTCGAAGATGTTTCGGTCAACTAAAAAGAAGATTTTCAATTTTTGCAATCTGTGTCCGTGTGTCTTTGGAAAAAATACCAAAAATTGTTGTCTGTTGTGCTGTTCTCCACAACATGTCCCTAGACAGTTCTAACCTTAGCTCGCGCTACCCCTATCATTTGCTTAATTTTTCCCGGACATATCTAATTTTGGCTTAGCTTGTTCTACCTCAAGCTAGAATTCGTTTATTCACTCCGTTTTTAGAGATTGCTAGATCTAAGGAGCAGTTCCCAACCCCTAGAAACTTCGTTTTATTCACTTCACCCAATGTTTCCATGTTATTGTGGATGTTAATGTATTTATGGTTTTTATCGATAAGATATTCACCGAAAGCAGAGTTTGTGGATAGAGTCCTCTTATTCAAGTGTTTCTTAAATCTATGAAACCACGGTAGTCTTACAAGGTGAGTTATTAAGACCACGAGACGGTGTACCATAAGTACAAACTTCTTATACATATTTTGTAAATTTAATTTAGCATGGAAAGTAGGTACATTATCTGGACTTCTCTTGGTAGGTTGTCTACATAAATAACAAATTTTAAAAGCAATTAATCTAGTCTTTGGAAATTTTTGGATTATATCCCTTCCAGGATATTTTATTTCTATACAAAAATTATTTTGTAAAATTGATCTAGTACCTTATTTATAAACATAAAAATATCTTAATGAAAGTAAGTGGCGGATCTACCATTCGGGCTAACGGGCTTAAGCCCCCCCCATGGGCATCTAAACTTACACTAGATAAAACAGACTCACGGCAAAAATATATATATATATATATATATATAAAACAATTTTAGAAAAACTGAAAATTAATTTTTGTGTGGTAGGTTGGCCTACATTACTTTAAATGGACGGGTTTTGTTACTTTTCATTGTACAGTATAATTTAAGCGGAAAAACTAGTGAAAAGAAGGAACACTTTTTCGAGACTTCGGCTCGTCCGGACAGAACACACGAATTAAAACTACGACTTTGTAACCCTCAAAATTGGTTTTCCCTTACCCAAAAACATATGAAACGATACTCCACACAGAACTTTCAAAATTTTTACAAAATATTTTCAAAATTTTGACCAAAAGACGTGACCTTGATGGGCTAGGACTTTTAAACTCTCAAAAAGTTTTCCCGTACCCAAAAATATATAAAACCCCCACACTGTGTTTTCATAATTTTGACCCAATAATTTCAAAATGTTTACCCAAAAGCGTGACCCCGACGCGCTACGATTCACGCTAGAAAGCTCAAAAGCTTTGCAACTCTCCGCAATAAAATTAAGAAGATTTTGGTACCATTAGAAGTTTTTTACGACGTGAATGCTAATATCGTGTATAGGCCTACAGGAAAACAGGCACACACAAAATTACCGCATGATTTCAATACTTCGGCATTCTAACGCGAGCCGAAGTAATTAATAGTTGTTATGTACCGGTATTATAAAAGTAGGTTTTAGTCCTAATTCGAATTCAAATAAATTAACCATTGTATTGGAGCTATGAGCCAGTAACCACTGCAATGGCAGAGAGGAACTTTTTAGTTTTAAGACGTTTGAAGACGTACCTGAGGAGCACTATGGGGATTCCTGTCTCAACGGCCTGGCCTTAGCCAATCTATACTAATATTAATATTATAAAGAAGTAAAGTTTGTTTGTTTGTTTGTTTGTATGTAGGGGATAATCTCTGGCACGACTGAAATGATTGAAAAAATAGTTTTACTAATAAAAAGCTACACTATCCCTGAGTAACATAGGCTATAATTCATTTCGATAAAAACCTTTTTTATTTCAATATTTGTAAATTTAGTCGGAAAAAATTTGTAGGTTAGGCCTAGAATGATAAACCAACACATGTATTTACATTTATTACCATAGCAACCAATTCAATAAAATAACAGATAGTATAGCTGTTAGCTCCAATATTTCCATTAACAGATGATTTCAAAATTTGAAGCAATTATTTTTGTATTTCTAGCTTTTAGGTTAGGGTTTTAACGTGTAGACCTGAGCCTTGCTGGTTCTTTTAACCATTGGGGGTTGGCGTGCGGAGCACGCAGGGGTCTCCACTAGTATCTTAAAAGAGTGAGAAATTGATGTTGAAAATGTTATAAATGTGTTTCGTAAAAAAAAAAAAATCTAGACGTATGATAATTGAAAATTGTGAGTGTCATTGAACATTCAAAAACATTAAATAAGGAACAAGTTTTTATGTTTGTGATTTTTTTATAAATAAATAACATTGCTGTATTAACAGTAACATGTGTAACATATGTTTTTAAATTTATTTACGTGTTAATAATTATAAAGTGCAATGAACCGCATTTGTGTCTGACTAAGCACAAAGATATGTCAGTAGAATTTATACTTGAAAGTGCTTTTGTGTTGTTTGCTGCTTAACTTCTTGGGGCACTGTTACGTTCAGGCACAAATGAAGATGAAGCATTAGTGTAGTTACATTATTATGATTCAGGCCTTTTTTGAAAATATTAGCTGTAGTTAAATTTATTCTGTACAGTATCTGCAATAACAGCAGCCGTTTTTAAACATGATTAAATAGTAGCCTATATTTTATCACTAGGACCTGGAAAGTGACGCTTTTCGACATGAGCTCAAGTTTAACGACTGAGGTGAAGCCGAAGTCGAAAAATGAGCGAGAAAAGCCACTTTTGGCCCGTGTGATGAACGATACTTTTCATCACACTGTGATTAATAGTATTAATAATAAATTTTAAATTAATATCAAGTGTTCATTTATGAGTAGGCCTATATATATATTTTATATCTCAATAACAACAACATATTTCCACAGTCTAGATTTGCCCTTACCGTTATCGCGCACGATATTTTGATGTTACCTGATTTAACACGTTGATTTAATCATTGAAGTGTTGTTTCTTCAATGATTTAATTCAGAAATTATGTTAATTATGTAGATTTATTTACATTAGTTTATAAATAACAGTTTCCATATAGAGTCTTAGAATGTAAACAATCTAACTAACAGCAGACAGCTGTCATGCTAGTTAAACAGATTGTTAGTAGATTTGAAGTATATTATAAAAGTGTTTTTAATCAATTTTTGTAACAAAAACAAACATTTTAAGCTGTTTGCCTATTTTTCTTCAATAGCGGGGAACATAAACTTTAAAATGATGTTTGAATAATGAATTTTAATGAAGAATTAAGGGAGATATCGCTTAACGACAAAAAAAAACCCAAATATATTATTGAGAAATAATATGTAAGGATTGTGTTACTACACTCGATTCCACGTTCACCGTGCAGTACAGGTCTTACGGGAGAATAGACGTGCTACTACCATTACAGCGAACATCACGTTTATTGTCATGCGGGTTGCGTCAACTGACCGAGCGTTGCATGGGAGTTGATGTTTTTTTGTTGGCTGGTACAGCTGAGACTGTCGTATAACATGGCTTATGGGCGCTCTGTACTGCACGGTGAACGTGGAATCCAGTGTAGTAGGTAGTAGTAACCCCATACGAAAAATCAGCCGCAGATTAATTTGATACACTCCAGAAAAAACTATAATTTTTTTATTCGTCTTAAAACTGTAATAAAAGAGTCAGAGAACAGATTTGACAGAAAAAGTGTCGCATTATTATTTTACTTAAGGCCTGTAATAAAATTTGTAAAACAAAACAAAAATTACATAATTTATTTAGAGACTAGACCTACTCAAATTAACGATATTAATCTATTATATAAAATTCAATGTATGTACGTTTGTATATGTTTGTCCTTTATGCGTTACCAAACCGTCCATCCGATTGCTTTGAAATTTTGCATAGTAACACAGGTTAACCCTGGGAAGGTTTTAGGCCATTTACCGAAGTCCTAGGACATTAGGGCTACGCCCCAGTGGCCCTCAAAGTTTCAATGTTAATCTTATGGAAGGTCAATCTTAAGGAAGAAGAAGAAAGATTTCTTTTGATTTTATCAGGGGCACAAAAAACAGCTGTTCGTATGATTTTGATCAACAGCTGATTTTGATCAACAACTGATTTGGATCAAAAATGAATATAATTTTAGGTTAGGTAAATCAAGCAATGAGCAGAATCCAATTATAATTTACATCGGCCCTCAGGGATACGAATTACAGGCTTTCAAAGTTTCAAATTAAGCAATAGCAAAGCATTGCCGGGTCAGCTAGTCAAAAATATATTAAACTAGGGGCTGTGCCCCTGGATGCTTCGCGTCCCAACCCCGCCTTGGCCTTCAGCCTCAGATGGCTGCTTCGCTTCGCTCGCAGTTGGAAAATTCGTTAAAGAATCTCGTTAATCTTTGGCTCGTTTGTACATAGGTGACCGAGCACAAATCAGCTGTTTTATTTGGCAGCTGACTCAAACTCATTAAACATTATCTCCATAAGATTAACATGGGAAATTTGAAGGATTGTTTGGTGGAGCTCCTTCTCGGATTAATAGCGGCTAAAGGGATAATTAGATCTTGAATCTAATGGAAAATCACTTCTTTGAAATTTAATTTTCTACAACTTTTGTATTTAACATTTTTTGCTATTTCTTACCACTTTCTTGCTAAATGTGCTCAAAGTGTGAAAATGAAGAAATTCAAAAAATCTAAAAAATCGTTCCCGCCCAACAGGTGCTTCCAAAATTAAAATTTGTTAAATTCTGGCAATTTTCCCAGAAGTTTCTCGTCGAGAGCTCAAATTCAAGTATAAGGTTGAGGGGGGTCCGATTACGGGAAGTGCCTAATAATTAATGTCAGTGAATCAGTGAAACCGGCTAGCTTTAAGAACGTTGTGCGGAGCTTCCCTTCTCGGATGAATAGTGGCTAAATGGATGATTGGATCTTAAATCTGATTAAAAATCGTTAGTCTGAAATTAAATTATCTACAACTTTTGTATTTAAAATTTTTTGCTATCTCTTACCGTTTTCTTACAAAACGAGCTCAAAGTGAAAAAATTAAAAAATTTAAAAAATCTAAAAAATCTTTCCCGCCCAAAAGATATTTGCAAAATTAATAAATGTTAACTTTTGGCAATTTTTCCAAAAGTTTCTCGTCGAGAGCTTTAATTCAAGTATAAGGTTGAGGGGGGTCCGATTACGGGAAGTGTCTAATAATTAATGTCAATGAATCAGTGTTACCGTCTAGCTTTATATAAGTAGATACAGTCGTTCAGGAAAAACTGTATTACTATATGCATTTTAATCCACTAAAGTTATCATATTAACAACTTAAGTTGTCATCAGGGTGTCTACCAACCTGGAAAACCTGGAATACCTGGAAAAGTCAGGGAATTTCACTCAACCTGGAAAAGTCAGGGAATAGTCAGGGAATGTTGTGAAAAATTGTTGAAAGTCAGGGAATTTTATTAGAGCCAGAAAAATGCCGTGAAATGTTCTAAAGAATCTTAAAACAATACCAATGTGAATAAGTATACATATTCTTTAGAAAGTCAAGTCCATTAGTTTATTTGTTACGGGTCAATTCATTTCAAATCAACCAATATGAATTAAAAAGGTTGCTGTCAAATTTTTTTTTTTTTACACAAGTTAGAACAACTATCAAAAAGTTAAAATCAGGGGTTTTAAAATTTTTAGGGCATTTAATTTTTTTTTTAGGCGGCCATTTTGTATTGGCTTGTCGTGAAATTTACAGAGGTTAGTGCAAAGCTCTGTATCGCCCGTGTTTTTCAAGATATAGAGTTCAAACAAAAACTATAATAAAGGTAGTGTTATGCTGAACGTTTTTGGTCCTGTGCTTTGTTAAGCCTGACTTAATGCAAATGCATGAAAAAAATTAATAAACTTTTAACTTTAATAAATTTAAATCTTCATTTTTAAAATACAAATTTTTATAGAAAGCAGTGAGACTCACTATCAATTTTTTTTTCTGGGTAGAGGCTTGGTAGTATACTACTTCTTAAAAAAAGATTCAGGCCTATAAACCTCATTCCTTTTTTTCAATAGACCTTCGAACTTTGCGATTTTTCAAAAAATTGGCTATTTCAACCTTGAATATCTCAGAAGGGACACACATTACAATTACCAAATTTTCACAAAATACTCTTTATTTGTATAACAACAAGTGGCTGAAATTTGATCACTGAGACTCTATTACGGTACTTTTTGAGTTATAATTTAATGATGATTTAATATGATTTAATTTGATTGATGCAATATTGCATGTCTGAACTTACAGACTCCCCACCACTGAAGCATGCATGAGTCAACAGTGTCAGTCAGTAAACCATGCTGTCAGTGTTCATTGTGCAATCATATGTAGTGGAGCTAGTGTTTAGTTGAGTTTGTGTTAAAATGGAGTGTTCTTTAGGATAGTGATGGTGAGTTGTGCCACAAACTTGATTATCAGCCTTTTTCTAAGGAAATATACCAAGTAAACAATTTAAGTGAAATTTTATATATGTACCACCGAAGAGGTTCAGCTAAACAGCAAGAAATTAGAAAAGCGATTTGATGCTTGCAAAAGAGATTTAAATACAAGATCATACCACAGATTTATTCCTTTAACCGATACTTTAATAAGGTGTTATATATACTCTGATTCAACAGAATTCACTGATTGCAGCACTTCTACAGTTCAAAAGCAAAGTATATTTTCACTGAAAAGTAATGATAGAGTAGCTTGCCTTTATGACGAGAAGTGGTGGATTGGTACAATTGAAGATATAAGCGAGGAGAACAACGACCTTTTTATCGGCTTCTTCCATCCCCGAGGCCCGAGAACTTCTTTCAAAATCACAACAAACGACAGAACTTGGGTTCCAATCAGTAAAACATTAAGAAAACTAACTCCAACAGAGTTCACAACCACTACAGGTCGTTCATTTTATATCAGTGACAAACTATGGATGAAATCAGCCAACTTTCCACATCAATGATGTCTTAAATGCAGTGTGTTTACAGACCTTAAAAACTAAAAAGGATATTTTCAAAATGTGAGATGTAAATAGATGAAAACAGAACTAGGCTACTTTTTAGCTAAACACAAACATTTGTATTCAGAAATTTCATAAAAATCTGCCCTAGAAAAAGTAAGTTTTTTTTAAATTTCAGCTATGTTAGACAATTATCTACAAAACCCAAAAAAGTCTCAACGATCAAATTTTATTCATGTGTTGTAATACAAATAAAGAGTATTTTGTGAAAATTTGGTAATTTTAATTTATGTTCCTTCTAAGATATTCAAGGTTGAAATAGCCGATTTTTTGAAAAATCGCAAAGTTTGAAAGTCTATTAAAAAAAAGGATGAGGTTTATAGGCCTGTTATAGGCTATTTCAACCTTGAATATCTCAGAAAAATTACTCAAGTAAACCTGCAACTAGTTTTTTGTTATTGTGGTATATTGTAAGCGTTAAGTTAAGCTAGATATTTTATCTTGACACTCATTAAAACTCAATTTTTGAAAATATAAACATTATAGTGCGTTATTTCGAGAACCTGGAATTTTCTTAAAACTGGGTATGGAAAACCTGGAAAAGTCAGGGAATTTGGATTTTGAATTTTGGTAGACACCCTGGTCATGGCTTATATTTTTGTCAATATTAACAGAAGCTCAAACTTGTATCATTTTATAAAAATAGCAATAATATGCGCGTGCGCTATCTATACATATAATATAATATAAAATATGATATATATATAATAACAACAATATTACAAAGTAAATTATTAAAAATGTTAAATTTGTTTTTTTCCTAACAATAAACAGGTTAGGGTAGTTTCTAGACTACCAACTAAAACTAAATTGAAAAATTTCAATTAAAATTAAATTGTCGTTGACTATTGTGAAAGTACACAATGTCTTAGTGTTAAAACCTTCTTTTCTTTAGGTTACAATAATAATTTTGTTTGAAAAAAACTTGAAATTGAATTAATTTTTACTGCATATCATTTAAATACCTATAATCTATAATGTCAACTGCTATGAAGTATAATGTAAAGAATAGTGTTGTATCTCTTTGTAATTAATTATAAGAGAAAAGCTCTCTTTGTTTTTATTATAAAGGGAAGAAACATGCTATTTAATTGTTACAGTTTAATTTTATATTGAAAATAAATAATATATATAAAATATATGTAGTTCTAAGGCTATTAACAATGAATATATGAAATTAAATAATAAAAATTGTGTTACTTCTTTAAAAAAGTGTTTTCTGTTAATTCGTGCAAAAAGATATAACAAATCTATATTATATAAAAGCCAAATACCACTCACTCACTGACTCATCACAAACTACTGAACTGATTGGAACGAAATTTGGTATGTAGCTCCCTCTTGGGTCATAGGTGCTCACTGAGAAAGGGTTAAAAAAAATTCGAAATCTTAGGCGAGTTGGGGGGGGGGGGTCAAAGTTACTAAATTACGATTTATCCAAAACTACCAAACGGATTGGAACGAAATTTGGTATGTAGGTTTCTCTAGGGCCATAGGTACTAAGAAAGGTTTTCAAAAAATTCGAAATTTTAAGAGGGTTTGGGGGGACAAAGTTACTAAATCTTGATTTCTTTAAAACTACTGAACGGATTGGAATGAAATTTGGTATGTAGGGGCCCTAGCTGTTCACTAAGAAAGGTTTTCTAAAAACTCGAAATTTAAGGGAGGTTTGGGGTCAAAGTTACTAAAAATCCCCATAAGAAATACATAGTGTAATACATTTATTGATATCTTTTTTTTTGTTAATATACATTTAACTTTGATTTGTCTATCCGTGCAAAGCCGAACCGGGCAGCTAGTATTATAATATAAACATAGGAATTTATGTTAAACATGGCCGCCGCCAGTAGGAACCAAGACAGATGCAGGAAACAGATTAACAGATACTGCCATCTATGTAAAACGTATCGAACCTTGTTGTTCTAAAATAATGGAAGGTATAAAGGAAACATATTGCCTCAGCAAGTGCTGCTACGGACTTTAAGTAGGTACGTGTGCGAACACTCAACTAATTAACATGATCAAATTCAAACATTAGCCTGCATGTCGTTACATTTTGTTTATAATATTATTTATATATAAAACAATTAAATATGTAATATTTTAATGCTAATATCGACTTGTGACCTAAATTGGGGGAAGAGTAGAATTGCTGCAAAAATCGTGTTAACACTTAAGAGTTCTTTCATGCATTAATTTTGTCCAATCCGATGGCTACTGAAAAAAAACGCTACTGCTTTAAAGCCTTTTTCTTCTCTTTAGCCTTACTAGGGGAGCTGCCCCTGGAAGCTTCGCGTCCCAACCCCGCCTCGGCCTTCGGCCTCAGATGATTGCTTCGCTTCGCTCGCGTTTGGAAAATTCGCTAAAGAATCTCGTTAATCTTTGGCTCTTTTGTACATAGGTTTGTAAAATTATGAAACCAGGCTTAAATATATTAACAGTAATTACAAGATTAGTAGTTATAACCTCAAATACATGCTTTAGAAACTTGAGAGGCTTTCATTACGATTTTAGTCCTAGTTCTACTATCTTCTGTCAACTTAAGTTTTGTAATCAGGCCTAAATGTAGTAAAAATTATTGCAGGATTAACATAACCTCAATACTATGTTTCAGAAATGAGTCAGGCCTATATTACAAAATTGACTATTTGAATTTATCCATCTTTGCCAAGTTTACCTTTTCTTTGACAAAATAAACTGTTAAATCAGGCCCAATTTATTCTAATTCCAACGTGCTAAAACAGTATAAATTAGCTTGTTTTTTTAACAGTAATTAAAAATTATCCAATGAACAGCTGATTTAGGATAATACTCAATCTCAGTTCTATTCCACTCTATTTCCAACGTGCTAAAACAGTATAAATTGGCTTGTTTATAAACAGCTGTTTTGATCTCTTTATTTACTATTTCGTTGTTATTTTGTAACCAACATGGCAACCCATAAGACCCTATGTTAAAATTTTTCAAGTTTTAAATTAGATTTTCTCAAAAATTGCGTTTTTTCACGTAATAAAAATATATGGGTGTACTTAAAAATCAAAACTACACCTAAATACAAAATTTCTTTGAATTCGTTAGAGCCGTTTTCGAGATCCGCGATAGATACAAAGCTACAAATATAGATCTATACAAGAATTTCTCATTTTTTAAAGTAACTAGTGGACCCGGCAATGCTTCGCTATTGCTTGATTTAAATAACCTAAAATTATATTCAGTTTTTGATCCAAATCAGTTATTGATCAAAATCAGCTGTTGATCAAAATCAGCTGTTCTAAGCTTTTCATACGAACAGCTGCTTTTTGTGCCCCTGATAAAATCAAAAGAAATCTTTCTTCTTCTTCCTTAAGATTGACCTTCCATAAGATTAACATTGAAACTTTGAGGGCCACTGGGGCGTATCCCTGAGGACCGATGTAAATTATAATGGGATTCTGCTCATCTACAGGACACTACCTTTCTAACGGTATGCGCGAATTTCTCCTACGATGCACACAAGCTGAGAAAAAAGGACGACAAGTTTTGTGCTTGCCTATTAATATATAGATAGGAGTAATAGGATATGGCTGGAACCCAATTCATATCATACGGCCCGTTTCTTCCTTGGGATTAAACTCTTCAAATTGAAATCAAATTGTTTCCTTGACGTCCGCAAAACACAAGACAACTATACGCATCAAAAGTCCACTTGAAATGAAATAGGCACTTAAATTAACTTCAGACACTAAATAAAAAATGCCGCTTCACTACGAGTGATATCATGATCATAGGACCATGCCGACACACGACACTGCTTTAAAGCTTAGGCATTGTGTAAAATATTATATATAATTATATATATATATATATACTAGCTGTGGTACCCGTGGCTTCGCACACGGTCCAAAGTTTCGCAGTATAGTAATTAATGTTTATTGTTTTAAGGGTTGTTATTACATTTTCACCCCGATCCGGCTTTGCACGGATATACAAATCAAAAAACATATCAATAAATATAGTACACTATGTGTTTCTTATGGGGATTTTTAGTAATTTTGACCCTCCAAACCACCCTAAAATTTAGAATTTTTTTGAAACCTTTCTTAGGGAGCACCTAGGGCTCTAGAGGAAGCTACATACCAAATTGCATTCCAATCTGTTTGGTGTTTTTTTTTCTAGTAACTTCGACCCCCCAAAAACCCCCTAAAATTTCCAATTTTTGGAAAACCTTTCTTAGCGAACACTTAGGGCCCTAGAGGAAGCTACATACCAAATTTTATTGCAACCCGTTCGGTAGGTTTTGAGAAATCATGATGAGTGAGTTAGTCAGTCAGTGAGTGGTATTTGGTTATATATATATAGATTTAAACTGGTTAAGAATGCCTGTAAATACTTGTGCATTTAAAATACATACCGGTAGCTCAGGTGATGGAGGATGTTCAATATGTTAGTGGATGTTTACCTCATCCTTAACACATTCACTGCTAAGCAAATTTCGTATTTCCTATGCTATGAGCTGACGTTTTATTTTTTATATTTATAGTCTAAATTAGTAGAAATCATTTATTTTTTATTTTTGAACCTTTCTACGTAATAATCATTAATATTTTAAAGCGGACGCACATGTTCGTCCATAGCACATAGGCTTAAATTTGCTAGAAAACTGTATAAGACGTAAACAGTTTCATGCGACAGTTATGAGTGATGGATTTTAATGTTATCAAACACTAAACCATATTCTATGTTAAAACCTTTATTATTAAAAACTTTACATTAAAATATTTTAGGATTGCCCATGGATAAATCATACTCTATGATAAAACCTTTATTATTCAATTTTTACATTGAAATATTTTAAATACAATTGACTGTTTAACATACAACAAAATTACACGTGTGACTGTTAAAGTGACGGCTTGCATGTCGATTTATGTAGGATTACCCATGTATAAATCGTAATCTATGATAAAATCTTTATTATTAATTCCTTTTACATTTTAATAGTTTACAACATAACCTAGAAATACTGAAATCGGCCTAGGCGAATGTTAAACGATTGTTATTGAAGACAAAGAACAGGGCCGGTGCAAGGGGCTTTTCCTGAACATGCGGGAGTAATTTTTGGCGCCCCCCTCTATTTACAACAACAACCCCCGCCCCTATATATATATTTATACATCTCCTTCTTGCAATAAAAAAGAGGTACATTATCAAATGTATACCAATTGAAATTATTAAATTATATAAAATCAAATTAAAATATAAAATCGAGCAACAATTTTAAAAATAAAAGTAAATATAAAATATTTTCTACAGGTTGTCTTGCAACCATATGAACAAACTTTATCACGTTATTCAGGATGTCAAAAGAAACAATAAATGTAATGTAACATGTGTCTTATCTCATTCCGTTTTCGGTCTGTCTGTATGTATGTGTTTTTTACAATATACTTAATATTTTTAGAAGTAGAAAAGATATTGAGCTCAAACTTTGTACACCTATTTCTTGCGTAACCTCGTATCACTGTACGAAAAATTAGAACAATATTTTAAATATTTTCAAAATGGCGGACGTTTATAATTTTTAATGTCAAATATCTCAAAAACCGCTAACTTGACAAAAAGTTTACTTTTTAATGACTTTTTTTAAATAAAATAATAAGTTATTTGCATAATGTTCCGAGCACTTTCTGAGCTGATTCCACTAGCAAAAAAAACCGAAAAAAGTTAATTTATTTATAGGTCTGGAAATGCTTCGTTAGATAGTTACAGCTGGCGAAATATTTCACCCGTGTTTCAGATTACTCACAGAAACGAATCCCTATTGAAATATGTAAGGCGTCAATTAAGGTGTAAAATTTAATTTAATTTACGTAAAATGAGCATATAAATTTAATAAAATAGGCCCCAGTGCTGTAACTGCAATAATTGTTAACAATACTTGACCCCAAACGCAAAATGCGGTCTAAAAAAATGTTTTCTGTAGGGTTTTAGTACTTTTTTTTTGTTTTGTACTGGTTACCAAATAATTTGATATTCAAAGATTGTAAATAATTCACTATTGATAAACAGCTAATACTTTTATTTGTAAACATGGTCACATTGTTGTTATTTCTCATTCAATTTTCATAGTTAAGCTACCGTTACATTTATATTTAAAAGTTGGATATTTTATAATTCATTAATTTATTTTTAAAGATTTGCTTTTCCTAGATATTTTAATTTAATTTTTTGTTTTTTATTGGCCTATTTTACACAAATATCTTCAGAAATAAATTCTCTACAAGATATAACACGTTTGAGGGTTTATACCCACTTCACAAAGTTAATGTACTAAAGCCCTACAGAAAACGTTTTTTTTTTTTTTTTTTTTTTTTTTGAGACTGAATTTTGCGTTTTGGGTTAAATATTGTAAACATTACTGAAGTTACAGCACTGGGACCTATTTAATTTAATTTATCTGCTCATTTTACGTAAATTAAATTAAATTTTATACCCTAATTAACGCCCTACATATTTTAATTGTGAGTAACCTGAAACACGGGTGAAATCTTTCACCAGCTGTAACTCTCAAACAAAGCATTTCCAGACCTATGAATATATGAACTTTTTTTCATTATTTTTACTAGTAGAATCAGTTCAGAAAGTACTCGGAACGTTTTCCAAAAAACTTTAAAATATTTTGTTTCTAGAGTAATTCTGGGTATTGTTGACAACTACCAAGAAATAAATTTTCCCTTTCTTTGGTCAATATCTCTGTTGTCCTTTGAGCTACAGACAAAATAAAAAAAAACAATTGAGTTTGCCATTAAAAAAGTAAACATTTTTGTCTCTTGTAATTTTTTTGTAAAGTTAGCGGTTTTTAAGATATTTGACATTAAAAATTCTAAACGGTCGCCATTTTAAAAATAATTAAAATAATGTTCTAATTTTTCGTACAGTGATAAAAGGTTACGCATCAAATATGTGTACAAAGTTTGAGCTCAATATCTTTTCTACTTCCAAAAATATTAAGTATTTTGTAAAAAAAACACATACAGACAGACAGACCGAAAACGGAATGAGATAGGACACATGTTATATTACATTTTTTGTTTCTTTTGACATGCTGAATAACGTGATAAAGTTTGTTCATATGGTCAAATATATATATATACATAGCATCGGTCTTTTTGACCTTAAATACATTTACGATAAAATGGCTTAAAATGGTCTTCATGACTTAAAATGTTAAGTGGGGGGAAGTGGAGTACTGAAAACACCAAATTAATCATATTACAATATTTACTTTACATAATTTTGTGAGGATAACAAAATTAATTGGTAACATTGTGAGGATAACATTACAATATCACAAATCATTTTGGTAACATCATGACAACGTGGTAAACGTAAAGGGTTAGGTATAATTGTCAATAAGATAAGGTAACATCGGTAATTCAGTAACATTGTAAGATTGAGGTTAATGTTAAGTTTTTACATTAATATCACACTCACATACAAGAAAGAAGTTAGTATAAAATGTACGGTGGTCTTGTCTTTAAGGGGGCGAATTTTTCACTGGAATTAAAGGGCGCCGATTTCGAAAGGATGGCGTCCTATACAATACTGTTGTACCTGTACCTGATCTTGTCTATCCATAAAAAGGCGCCAAAAAAATAGGGCGTTTTCGCGTTTCTTTAATTCCCGAAAAGGGCGGTCGCGTCTTTAAGAGGGCGAATTTTTCACTGAAACCAAAGGGCGCCGATTTCGAAAGGATGGTGCCTTAAACTGGTGTATGTGGTCGTTTTTGTTGGTAAAGAGGCGCCAAAAACAAATATGGCATTTATTTTAATTCCCGAAAAGGACGGTCGCGTCTTTAGGGGAGGAGCGAATTTTTCACTGTAACTAAAGGAGGCCGACTCTGAAAGGATGGTGCCCTATAGCGGTGTAGGTTGTCTGTCCCTAAAAAAGCGCTAAACCGAAATAGGGAGTTTCTTTTAAAACCCGTAAAGAGCGGCCACGTCTTAAGGCAAACATTTTTCGGTGCAAAAAAAAAATTTTCGGCAAATTTTGAAGGCGCCTTGGTCTTGAACTTTTTACCTTCGCGCCGGCGCCCCCTCCCTGGCAGCGCCCCATGCGTCCGCATGTTCCGCATGGTCCTTGCGCCGGCCCTGACAAAGAATGAATTTAGCTGTCAGAAATTAATAATTTAAAAAGTAATAACTTTATTTAGGCATACATTACTATGTTGAGGAGATTTTTAACTTGGTAAATGTGAACAATTATAAAGAATATTTAGATATGATTTTACATAACTGTAGGCATATTTGTGATATTTTTGTTATTTATATATTATATTTTTATCAAAATACCAAACTCTATCAAATTATAGGCATATTGTAGCAGTTGTACCCGTTCTTCACACGGGAATAATTCATGGTGTAAGCAGAAGTATAATACAATCAGTCTGATGGTAAATGTTGACAAATTGTAACAAATGGAGGTAAAAATGTATATATTTACGTGTCACTTATTTTTAAAGAGTGGTCGAGAATTGTCAAAAACCTCTGACGGAATAAAGTGTTTTTTCATTAAAAACATATTTTGACTCGTCACTCACTTATTTTACCCAATTTGTAGAATTCAAAATTCGACTTGGGGGGGGGGGGGGACAGCCCCCAGGGGCATATACACTTTACCGTTGTATAACCCATATCTGGCAAAGATGGTGTCTGCTAAAGAGGGGTCGAGAATCATCAAAAATGCTCTAGAACACACTGTTTTCGAGATATTGACGATTTTTGTGAAAAAACAATACGCTTATAAATACTATCGTTGCATCTGTTTGGTTGGTCACAGTTAGTTTGGGGACCATGATCAGTGCTCACTTACTACATCCAACAAAATGAATGAGCTCCCGAAGTTTCTGCATATCGTCGTGAATCACCCTGTATATAATATTTTTAATGACTGCCGTAAACGTGTTCAGGGGACCATGATCAGTGCTCACTTACTACACCCAACAAAATTAATATTGCATTGCCATAGGTCCTTGATAAGTGGGCAAAGTTTCAAATCAATTTGACGTTTTGAAAAGGGTGAAAATCACGTCGAGTTCTGGGGACCATGATCAGTGCTCATTTACTACACCCAACA
>JAGFPH010001418.1:144501-193665 GCA_018207615.1 Philaenus spumarius
TGTTCTGGGGACCATGATCAGTGCTCATTTACTACAACCAACAAAATTAATACTGCATTTTATAAATGTCTTGTAAGAAATAAATGTACCAATTTCCAGTTCTCTAGTTTTATGGGAAGTATAATAATTATTTAGTATTATTTTAGGGGTTGTTGTTACATTTTCACCCCTTAGCAGCACACTGAAAATACAAATATGGTTTACTTTTTATATATATCTTGTAAGAAATGAATGTACCAATTTCCAGCTCTCTAGCTTTATGGGAAGTATAATAATTAATTTGTATTGTTTTAGGGGTTGTTATCTCATTTTCACCCCTAAGAAGCACGCGAATAAAAGGAAATCTAGTTTACATTGTATAAATGTATTGTAAGAAATAATGTACCAAATTCCAATTCTCTAGCTTTATGGGAAGTATAATAATTAATTTGTATTGTTTTAGGGGTTGTTATTACAATTTCACCCCTTAGCAGGACAGTGTAAAATGCAAATATAGTTTACATTTTATAAGTACCTTGTAAGAAATAAATGTACCAAATTCCAGCTTTCTAATCTTAATGGATGTATAATAATACATATTTATTGTTTTAGGGGTTGTTTCAACCCTTAAATCAAAATGATTTATAACCTATGTCTCATTCCAGGTCATGATCTATATGTGTGCCAAATTTCATTCAAATCCATCCAGTACTTTTTGCGTGATTGTCAGTCAAACAAACAAACAGACAGACAAACAAACAAACAAACAGACAAAAAAACAAACAAACAAACAAACAATCAAACAAACAAATAAACAAACAAACATACAAACTTTCACATTTATAATATAATATTAGTAGGATATATTAGGCATCCCAGTCGGATATATTGATTTTGCATAATAACAGTGTAAACAATTTGGAGCGGTACCTTGCAAAATGCATAATAAATTTATTGCTACTGCTAATTTAAATTTTTCAAACAGATTCTGAAAGAACAAATAACAAGCTTCAAATCGTATATTTCAGATATCTGTAAAAATGCTAAGAAGTTTTTTAAAAAGCTGTCCCGAGCACTACTCTAAACGCACGAGCTATCTATCGGTGGAGTCTTTTCCCCTCCACTTCTCCGCCACTAGCCAGTTCTCCCACCAACTCCACCAGACTCCAACCGACGGCTTGGGACCACTGTTAACCAATTTCTCAGCATTTTTACGGATATCTGAAATATGCAGTTTGAAGCTCACGACCTCTACTTTCAGAATTCGTTTGAAAAATGGAATCAGATGTAACATAATATGGTAAACATAGCCACCACGTATTTGCCAACTTAAAAAGACCACTTTAAAATTTGAAAGTTTTTTTGTTTGTTTCAAAATAAAATTATTTGGTGAAAAATGAAATGATTTGACCTTTCATTCAACTTTCTAGGCCAAGTTAAACCATCTTTACGAGCCATTAAAAACTTTAGACAATCGTCGAAAAAGCATTCATGTTTTTTTCATACTTCCCGCAAAATCTGTCAGACCCAATAACTGTCTCACCATTTGGAGTAGAGAGCTCAGCGAAGGCTTAAAACATATTATCTCCTTTCAACGGAGAAGTTAACTGAACTGACAAAGAAAAAAAATATAGGTCGTCAGAACGAAACGCAAGATAATAATGTTTCCTGCTTAAAGTTAGTTAGATTGGTAGTTTAGAATGAGTAAATAATTAGCCATCAACTCCTATAAAAGCGAGTGTACTTCCGTACGTAAGTGGGTAACATATAATATAACAGCTGATAACCCATCATCTGTAATACTTCAACAAACCCAGTGCACATTATAGTTTGGGGTTATGTTTACAACTTCAATCGTTATAATTTCTTTTGAAGTTGATTTTTTTTTTAAATATGAGCTAAAGAACTAATGTATGCTATAATATACGTTATAATATTTGCTTTGAGGTTATAAACTGTTTATAAATACAACCTTTTATCATCAATATATTTGTTCATACAAATTTAAAGAAGAGATATATTCGTTTATCTTCGGAAACATTCGTACATCTTCGTATAACATAAAAACATAATAGACTATATTCGATAATTAATTTCTTTACTTTAATATTAATAACTTCTAAATAATTCGATCTAGCAATATTAAATAAAAAGCAATTAAAAGATAGTACTTTAATCTTTCTTTAAATATATAATAACGTAGACTATGAAAATAAAAATGTTTAACAAATAGGCCTATTACAGTTGTATAATCCTTTAAATTCCACGGTTTAGCCTACGGATTAGTATATTAATTAATAATAATCAATATTACCTTAGTTTGGTACGTCAACTAATCCTTCCTTCTCACTTCTTATTTTACGACCACGGTTTCGGGCATTCGCCCATCCTCAGGTAAACACTTTACAAACACAAAAACATTAATAAAAACATATAATAGCTCCGAGTGGAGATCGTTAAAATTTATTAGAAGTTCAATTTACGCATCTGACGTGCACGTCATGGAGGTTAGTCACTAACTCACCATTGAAGACGGTGGGTTGTTTTGGTGTGTGTGTGTGATAGTATTGGTTAGTATCCGTGGGTGGAATTTGTTCCAGGTTGTTTTGGCGTTATCATTTGGATGTGGGAAATATATTTATATGTGCACATTTTAGATACATATTTGGTATGCCATCTTTTACCCATGTTCAAAAAACCAAAAGGTGTTGGTCATATATTTTCAAAATGGTGGCAGTTTAACATTTTGTATATAAAACATCTTAAAAAATAATAATTTCACAACAAATTTTCGAGAAACAAATCATTTCCTTATTTTTAAATGACAAACATAAAGGTTTTTGTAAAATTATTTCTGTAATTTAAAAGATAGACAAGTTATTAGAAAAAACTAAATATGTTGGATATTATGGACAACTACTAAGATACAACATTTTTAGTTTTTTTTTTCAATCACTCGGTTATATTTTTAGAGATTTTTGAGATATTTTACATACACAATTTTAAACTGCCGCCATTTTGAAAATATAAGAAAAACCTTTTGGTTTTTGTACATATGTAAAAGATGTCATACGAAATAATATATATCCAAAATTTGAGTTCAATATATTTCCTACATCCAAAGATATTAAGTATTTTGTAAGAAAAACAAAATGGTGGATAATTGGAAAACAAAGCATTTCCGAACCTTTGATTATATGAATTTTTTTCTTTATTTTCACTAGTAGAAAAAATCCTGAAATTTTTACCGTTTCTTCCTAAATCAATCTGTATACAAACAATTCTGTCAAATCCAAATATGTAAGCGTTATAATCCAGGTCACTCTACCCCGAGCCAAGTGTCTTTGTCCTAATCAACCGTAATTTCTGAGAAAATATAGTAGTTCACAATAACCTGTTTCCATTTTCTTCGCCGAACCATTTTTTGTTTATATTTATAAATATATAGACACTTTTGCTGTTACGTTTATTATTAGATTTCTAAGCATATTTTAATAATTTTGGTGATATTTAAATTCTTGGGTATATTCCAAAATATTACCAAATTTATTATAGAAAATACAAAAAGCCTTCGCGTATTCTTTAAATAGTATTTTAATCGTTTCTCCAGCAGGGAATTTTTCTTTTTGCAGGTTAAATGACAAATAATTATTGCCTTATGTACTCATGAAATGTAATCAAATGACACCAGGGGTTTACTCGTAATTTTTCCAGTAACGGAACGCTGCCGGAACTGACCGAAGTGACGATAAGGAGGTCCGGAAAATGGCAATTTCTAAAACACCAACTTTAGTATCTTTGGTGAGTTTTAGGGTGCAGATAATATGCTTAACTTTATAAGAAAAGTACACATGTATTATATGTAACTAGTTTTGTACTTTTATATAGCACATAGCAAATTTTAGAGACACGTACTATTTTAAGCAAAAACTTTACAAAATGCCTACTATTTAGTCAATCCTCGGTAAAAGACTGTAGACCTAAACACATTCTATGTATATCAAGAAATTACTTTTCTTATAAAAAAAAAAAAAAAATAAACACAAGCAGGCTTATCACGAGAACACAACACACAACACAGACGCTTGTTAGTTAATATTATTCCAACGACACTCGAAAGTCACAAAACTAAACAACGTACAATATCAATGTCAAAGCGACCAGCCAATTTTTAGTTTTTAACAGTTCGCGAGAGGTAGCATGTACCGGGCAACCTGCTAAATCCCTGTGCGTTTGAATATTTTCCACTTTCTGGGTGCCTTTCTGCTTTGTATTTGTGACGGCGTTTGTCAGTGTACAGCCAGCCATTGTTTGTATGTATTCCATGTTGTGCTCTTATTTGAGATATTTATATTTTAATTAATTAATCGTGAAATTAAATGAGTTATTCGATAAGTATTAATCACTAAATTTGGTCCAAATTATATCATGTTTGGTCTTATTTTGATTACAATAATAATCATGCCGAAAAAGTTATTAATATAAAAGTTTAAGCATCGCTGGTTTTTATACTTTTCGGACGTCTCGACTCTGAATCATCGGTCTCTTATTTGTAGTCGTTCGCAGCGCTCGCCGAATACCAGATACGTGCTGCGAGGTTTACAAAAGGGTGGCTGGTGCTTCCAAGTTGTTCCATTTCGATTCCGAGCTAAGGACAATGTGGGAGACTTTACTGTAGTTAGCTCGAATAGTCACAACGTTCTGTAGTGTGGTGATGTCTTGAGGTTTTTCGATTTGCGGGCGTAAAATTCTGAACCGAGTGTTGAATGAACGTGATTGAGGGAGTGGATCGTCCAGTGCAACGTTAAAACAAAACGTAAACAAAAATCAATAAAAAATAGTACCGGAACGGTGTTAGCCCTTAAAAACCTACATTTTTCGATATAAACCATTAAGATTTACAAACCATTTCGACTGTAGCCTAATGACCATAGCAATAAAACTATACAAATATTATATCTTATAAAAGTTGATTTTGCACATTTAAAATAATTGTTGTTTTAATGTTTGAATTACAAAAAATTATAAAAGTTGAATAATTAATGTTACGCCTAGGCTTACCTAGTGAAAATAGTTTGCGAGCAGGCAGGGGCTCATTATTGATATAATAAAATCTTTCTTGGCAGGCGTTAAACATCAATTACTATACTATAAGTAGCCACTGAACCAATCCGCGATGATATTTACAGTATGATTAAATGACCACAAGTAAACATGCTAACCTAATATGTCAATTCTATAGCAAGTCGGTTAAGTGTGCCAAGGTATGTATTGGGTGTGTTACACGGCGTGCTGTCTAGCTTAGTTGCTGATTACTCAAACAGCTGATTATACCAACAATATCCATTGTTGACACTCATACAATGTGTTGTTTATGTAATCTTATGGAAACGAATGCTGACGGGTATCTATATGTCATTTTAAAATATATATCTGACTTTTTACTTATAAGTATAGAGAAAGTTGAACAGTGCGTTAAAATCGATTTGTCCATGCATGTGAATGTTGAAAGTTTTTGGTACAAAAATGTGACTGGTTTTTGTAATAAATGAAAAAGTTGTGCCTTTATTACAATAAGTTGACAGAATTACTAAGCAATAACTACCTATCACCCAAATAGAATTTACTTTTCTTTTTAACCTGTTTTTTTGACAATATTACATATACCTAAACTGATCTATTCTATACTAATTTTATAAAGAGGTCAAATTTGTTTGTTTGTATGTAGGGGGTAATCTGTGGAACTGCAGAACCAATTGAAAAAATAGTTTTACTGATAAAAAGCTAAACTATCCTTGAGTAACATAGGCTATAATTAATTTTTATAATAACCTTTTTTATTTCAATATTTGTAAATTTAGTTAGAAAAAGTTTTTAGGTTAGGCCTAGATTGATGAACCAACACCTGTATTTATATTTATTACCATTGCAAAAATTGAATAAAATAATAGATAAAACAGCTGTTTGCTCCAATACATACAGTACAGTAGACTATTTCCATAAACAGCTGATTTCAAATTTTGAAGCAATTATTTTTGTATTTCTAACTTTTAGGTTAGGTTTTTAAAATTTAGACCTGAGTCTTGCTGGTTTTTTAACCTTTATTGTAACTGCTGTTATAAAATACTATATGAAATAATTTGATTTGAATATTTAACATTATTTACCGTCTTAACTTTGGGGGAATTATTAATTCTACACCTTTATTATAAAGAAAACATAACATGATTATGTGTATAGAAGGTTAAAAGGGGTTGGCATGTGGAGCACGCAGGGGTTTCCCCTAGTATATATAAAGAGGTAAATTTTGTGTATTAGTGCTTTTGGTGGGGGTAATCTCAGAAGTTACTAGAACCTTTTTGTATAAATATTTCACTGAAGGATGATGTTCAATTGCAAAAAAACAACATAGTCTGTTTACAGAATGCTAGGGACACAATTAGAAATAGTTGTTTTGACTGGATGGGTTCATCAGTTGACAAAATAGAGTCATAAACTTTAAAAACTTATGTCGTAATTCCGTCAAATAGGTTAAACCTATAGTCTAAAGGTGCCACTGATTTTAAAGATGATATTAATTTGATTTTGTCAATTTTATACATTAGTTAATTAAATTCCACTATGGAACGAATAAGAACGTAATTTAGGCCGACTATCTAATGTTAAAAAGGAGTTACGTTAATCTTAGAAAAGGTATCAATTAATCTATCAGATACAAAAATGCATAATAAAATATTAAAATGTTAAATCAAATATAATTGCCCAAATGAGTCTTTTTACAAATTATTATTAATCAGATATTACAGAATCTTCTTTTCGTAGTTTATACAATTTTGTTGTCTTCCTTAAGGCTCTTATTTACCTTGAAGAAAACTCCCGAGTGTACAGTATGATTTTAATACAAAAAGGCCTGACTCAAGCCGCAAAATCGTTGAAACATGCATTCGTAAAAACGTGTTTCGGATTCTATTTATAAAATAATAATCTGGAAACTAATTTAAGTTATAAAGAAGGCTTTATATTTTTTACGTGTTAGCTTAAAATATGGGAATTATTGCTTAAAACTCCCAAAAAATGCATTCAAAATAATCGATTTTTACTCAGTTGAACCGTTGATTAAAACGAGTTGCCGTAGATTTATTTTAATTATGAGATATAAGACAAAAGCACAAAGCCTTTAAGAACAATTTAAGATGTTCCACAACTTTTTACGTTAAAAAACGGCGTTGAAACACGTTAGTACGAAGTGCATATTTTTGCTGTTTTACGCAAGGTATAGAAGACCCTTAACGGTTTTAAGATCTAGAAAATGTCTTCTTACTTGATGTGTCTGAATGTTGTGCGTTATATAATAGTAGGTTTTCAGATTTAGCAGAGTCTTCTTTTCGTAGTGTATACATTTTCGTTGTCTTCCTTAACGGAACCAATTAAAAAATTACGGCAACAAAACAACGATATTTGGGAGTATTTAAAATGTTTGAGTTACAGCCATTTAGATTTTTTCAAAATTCATTTCAAGTGGTTCAACCAAATACAGTTGTGTTGATTATTGTTTGAAAATTCATTTAATTCTGAATCCAAAAAGAATAATAATTAGTATTTTAAAATAATAATACAGCAAAATCAGGCAAACGCGAATTCGTTGTTTTTTGGCCGCCATTTTTAATTGGTTGAAGATATGGATGTGCAAATTTCACCGTTGGTTTTTTCATGAAATTCTACATGGAAATGATGTACCGCAAGACCACCTTCCCATTTAAAAAAATAAAAGTTACATTCAAAATAGCGGATAATTTTTTTAACCACGCTGAAATGTAGAATCTTAATATCTGTGATAATGATTGAAATTTCAAATTTGTATCTTTATTCGTTTTAGAATTATTTAGGGGGTCCGAGAATTTTTCAACACTCTGTATAAAAGTAGGTTTTCAGATTTAACAGAGTCATCTTTTCGTAGTTTGTACATTTTCGTTGTCATCCTTAATGGTTTTAAAACGTTGATGTCTTCTATCTTGATGTGTCCGAATATTATGCGTTTTATAATAGTAGGTTTTCAGAATTAGATGTCTTCTTTCTTGATGTATCCAAATGTTATGCGTTATACATTAGTAGCTTTTCAGATTTAGCAGCATCTTCTTTTCGTAGTGTATACATTTTCGTTGTCTTCATTAACGGTTTTAAAAATATTCATATCTTCTTGCTTGATGAATCCAAATGTTATGCGTTATACATTAGTAGCTTTTCAGATTTAGCAGAGTCTTCTTTTCGTAGTATATACATTTTCGTTGTCTTCCTTAACGGTTTTAAAATATTCATTTCTTCTTGCTTGATGTGTCCGAATGTTATGCGTTATACATTAGTAGCTTTTCAGATTTAGCAGAGTCTTCTTTTCGTAGTGTATACATTTTCGTTGTCTTCCTTAACGGTTTTAAAATATTCATATCTTCTTGCTTGATGTGTCCGAATGTTATGCGTTATACATTAGTAGCTTTTCAGATTTAGCAGCGTCTTCTTTTCGTAGTGTATACATTTTCGTTGTCTTCCTTAACGGTTTTAAAATATTCATATCTTCTTGCTTGATGTGTCCGAATGTTATGCGTTTTATAATAGTAGGTTTTCAGATTTTGATGTCTTTTTTCTTGATGTGTCCAAATAATATGTATTTAAGGAATACAAATCTTTTAAACGTGTATTATAATTCCTATCATTTAACAAAATTAATAATTAGATTTATTCATTTAATACTCGTATTATTTACCATTTTTGCTTTTAGGTTTTGATTAATCCTACAGTTGTACTAAAAAGTAATTATAAAACGAAATTGTTTGTAGTAATACAGTCTAGAGAGTGAGTGCAGTATGAAGCATTTAGGTTTCTGCTTTAGTAGGCCTATTATACAGGGTGTCTCATAATTTTTAAATTTTAACACAGGAGTTCATTTTCTATTAATATGTCCATACGAGTGTCAATGAACATTTTAAAATTATTTCGCATCTTTTGATTGCCTCGTGTAAATAATTATATTCTATGATAACCACATTGAACCTGTGGAGAATTTTCTTAATAAATATCTTGCTTGTCCCATTGGGCCTCTCCCCGATCCTTTCAGCTGCGACCAGGTAGCCAAACTCATTAGTAAACTCCCAACGCGTAAAACACCTGGCATCGACAACGTGAGCAATACCGCGCTTCGCAACATCCCAGCTACTACGGTAGCAATGATCACAAACATTTTCAATGGAATCATGCGGACAAGTCACTTCCCTTCATCATGGAAAGGAGCCAAAATAATCACGATTCCCAAACTATGAAAATAGGCTCTCTTTCCGGAAAATCATAGACCCATCTAATTACGTTCAATAATTTCAAAAGCCTTTGAGAGATTAGTTCATTCTCTGCTCACCCAGCATCTCAAAGACGTGATTCGTTCCGAGCAATTTGGCTTTCGAAGTGAACATTCTACAACACTCCAACTTGTAAAAGTTCTCAATGAACTTTCTGATGGCTTCAGCATTCGAAACCGATCAATTGCAGTGTTCCAGGACATATCAAAAGCTTTTGATTAAGTATGGCACGAAGGCCTGCTTTACAAACTAGCCCACATCCCAGTTCCTCCATGCTATGTACATCTTATAAGCTCTTACCGCGACAGTAGATGGTCCCAGGTTGCTCTTGAAGGTACACTTTCCACTCCTAGACCCATCGAGGCAGGAATTACCTCAGGCTCGGTTCTTTGCCTTCATACCTTCTGTACACTAACGATATTCCAGTCATCCCCAAAGTATCACTGCGACTCTTTGCTGATGACGCTGTGTTATACTAAAGATCTCTAAACCTGGAATATGGTTCGCCAGTCATTCAACAACAGTTGGATGCCCTACAGACATGTCTCAGGATGTGGAGAATTGCAGTGAACACGGACGAAACGCAACCCATCCAATTCTCTCCATTACGTAAATTTTCCAAAGTCCAATTAACTCTCAACAAATCACCCATAGCATGGACCCGTCAAGTCAGATATGATTTCATCTTAAAACTAACCAATAGACTCAGACACAGAGCCCAAGGGTCTCATTACACACACATCCAACAAATCATCACTGATCCTGCACCTTCGCAGGACAAAAGAAAACGTCCCTTATGTCTGATTTACGAACCACCATAACTGTCCAAAAATCCAAGCTCAATTCTTAAAAACCACATACCTTAGTAAATCCCAGCGTATTCCATAGATTCACCATCTTGTTCCCACACAAAATGTATTCCAAATTAGTCAATACGTTTAATAAAGTAATTTTTCAGTTTCAGATAAGCAGCCACTGTCTTAAAACAGATGCTGTCTTTCATCTAGATTACGGTGTTGCTAATTTGCCAGGAAAATTAAATTAAATTTCGCGGTTGTAAGAAACGTTCTTTCTTCGGTCGACTTTCCGTCAGGCTTGATCAACAACAACACTTTCTTATTACTCAAATTGGAAAGTAAACACATTTTAAGGTTGAGGTTAAACGAACAAAGTTCACAATAAATGCTGTCCTAACTGAAATAAATGACACTCCTTTATACGCCATGACACTAATATTGTACAAGTACCATTGACTGACCTATAACCTAAGTTTTAATTCTTTCTTGGGCCAAGTTCATTTCTGATTGGTCCACAAGATATGGATATTTGGCAGGCTGCCATTTTTACTGTCAAACCAGTTTGAACAATTTCAATCAGATCTTTACGACAGATTGTTTATCGCATTTCGGCCAACGATTGTGACAAATTATTTATTTAAAGAGTCAATTAAATTTGATTTGTTTTTATTAAACGTTGTGTACAATTAATTTGGACGCAATAAATGTTTGTTGCAATGCCAAGCAGTAGAATAGTGATTGAAACGTTTGTAGCTGAATTAAAGAAACATTGCCAAAGTGAAATCGTTGGGTACTCTGTTTTGTCCACCTGCACTAAATTACACTATTACACAATGTATAACCAAGAATTGCTGAAGACTATTATCTCGTCAAAGAAACGTTTTGAACTTATATGAATGTGGATTGGTTTAATAAACTTACAAAATACATATTACTTTTACTTTCTCACTATACTATAGTATAGAGAAAGTATAGTGATCGCAAAAAAAATCCATGTTGAGATTTTTGTGGAAATATCCGTTTTGGGACCCCCTGAGTCCAAAAAAGTGGTTTTTACAAAATGTCTTTCTGTATGTCTGTATGTATGTCTGTATGTATGTATGTCTGTATGTATGTATGTCTGTATGTATGTATGTCTGTATGTAGACAGAGCTAGAGAGAAAACTATTCGATCGATTTCAACCAAATTTGCACCAGACATGTCCAGTACGCCTGTATAGATGCACGAAAAAGGGTTTTGAACAATTTTGAAAAACAACCCCCTTTTTGGTCAAAAAACCCCCCAAAAATCAGTTATTATTTTTTTATAAAAAAACGGCTCTAACGATTTTGATAAAATTGGGCTTATTTGTAGCCTTTAATGTGCCCTACCATATACAAAAACCCGCATCTTTCTAAAAATTTTCGTTTAGCTAATAATAATAATAATAACTGATTTTTGGGGGTTTTTTGGCCATAAAGGGGGTTGTTTTTCAAAATTTTTCAAAACCTTTTTACGTGCATCTATAAAGACCTAATTGACGTGTTTGGTGCAAATTTGTTCGAAATCGATCGAATAGTTTTCTCTCTAGCCAATAATAATAATATTTATTAGTTAATCGCCTACTTTAATTAAAGTATACAAAGCTAGACAGAAAACTATTCGATCGATTTCAACCAAATTTGCACCAGACATGTCCAGTACGCCTGTATAGATGCACGAAAAAGGGTTTTGAACAATTTTGAAAAACAACCCCCTTTTTGGCCAAAAAACCCCCAAAAAATCAGTTATTATTTTTTTTATTAAAAAACGGCTATAACGATTTTGATAAAATTTGGTTTATTTGTAGCCTTTAATGTGCCCTACCATATACGATGTTTGTTTGTTAAACGACTTTGCTTGCAAATTAGACTAATGGAGACGGTAGAAGGCATTTATAATGCTAAATCAGACAGATTGATGAGTATTCTGAGAGGACCTAGCCAGGTCAACAAAGAATGTATTACGGAACTCAAACTTAGGCAAAGACCTAAAAAAAAACAAAAACAAAATTGATTGTTGAATGAAAAGTAATTTTTAGAATAGATTAATCTTATCGCACTGTATCTGATGCCGCGGTTATGTGGTTTGCCTGAATATTACCTGCGAACTTGTCGGCTATGGAAAAGAAAAATATAATGATATAAATAAATGACCTTAAGGCTACGGCCACGCTAGGCGACCTGGTCGCCGCGACTGGTCGCTGAGACAAAGGAAAAAAGTGGAATGCATTGAATGATATAGATACGGCCACGCTAGGCGACCCGCGACCAGCGACAGCAAATAGAACGCGACCGAGAGCGTTTTCTGGTCGCGGCGACAAATACGCTCCCCATGTTATCTTATGGAGCCGGCCACGCTTGCCGACAGGTCGCTACATGTCTTCCCCCACCCTTCTCTGCTCCACCTGCTTTATGTGCACTTTGATGCTAGTTCAGTGTTAACACTTTTCTCTTTTTGGATAACCATGACTTTTGACACTGATATTTTTATCAATGAAATTAGTTTTCGTAGACCTCTTTGGGATATAAATTTAAAGGGTTACAGCAATAGAGATGTCAAATTGCTACAATTGTTATTGAGAGTTGGGAGCAGTTGCCAAATAAAGATAAGACTGAAGAATTTAAGTTTTTATTATTATTTTAATACACAATCTTACTATACAATTTAATACTTATTAAATTCGCAAAGTAAAAAAGGAGAAATAGAATGCACGTTCAAGTCGAGGTTCATTTGTTATACGTTCAAAGGCCTATTTTACGTGCTTTAGTGCTGTCACTGAGGATTAAGAAATTATTAAAAACGTTTTTCAATTACAGTATTTTAGAATTTCTGTAACGTCATTTGATTAATAACTCACCAAATTTTTACAATAACTCACTGGCGCGTTGGAGGCAGTGAAACACGTTTTACCGTAAATATTATTGGTATATTTTTATAGGCCTAGTCGTTAAACGGTCTAAAAGTTGTTACAGGAACTTAATTTTTGTACAGTATGTTTAAACATGTATTGTTTATATCTAGTATTAATTTTATTTAAATCTGGTAAATATTTTTAGAGAAAATGGGGTTTTACTTTTACTGAACACGCGTTTTCAATATCTGAAAGTGTACGGTACATGTCTTAAGTAAAAACTGAATTTCTTTAAAAATATTCAAGTGGTTTTAATAAAATGTATAGGTACCTATAAACAATATTTGTATTAAAAAAACTCTACAAAATAGAGTTCCTATACAAAGTTTTAAACCGTTTAATAATTAGGCCTATAACAAGTTACGAATAAAGTTTACGGTGGCGTATTTGATAGGTGACGGGCTCATATAAGCAAAGTGCGGTGTATGAGTTAATTAGTATCCATTATTTAATATAATTTTATTTGATTTAAGCAATTAAAAAATATTAAACAAATATTAAGTAATTACTTAGTGCTAAGACTAAAAGCTTTGACTTAATAACGAAAGCTAGAGCTAAGACTAAAAGCCATAAGCTTATGCTAGGTTTTTATTCAACATAAATAATGTACTCTTTTATTTTGTTAAAACATTTTCAATAAGACAATTGAAGCAAGAAAACATGCAAATTATTCAGAAGATATTCGGCAATCACTAGCAATCATATCCTCATTCAAAGAAGTCATCTTTTACAATTGTGTTACCGCGACTGTCGCTAAGTGTGGCACCTACCCGCGACCAGGTCGCGGATAAAAAATTCTCCGCGACAGGGTCGCGGCGACCAGGTCGCCTAGCGTGGCCGTAGCCTAATAGTTTTGAGAAAGGATAGTTACTATAACTCGATCTGATACCATATATATATATCATGACAAAGGAGATGGGAGCAAGAAGTTAGAGATAGTTGGACGAATTGTCTTGATGTAATACCTTGGCCGCAAAGAAAACAGTCATGGAGATGTAAAAATACATGAGGAAATGTCTCATTGATATTTCAGGAGTTATCTTTACGAAATAGGATGTATTCGGCTACCGGAATGTCGATTATGTAGGATTGAGAAGGATGTTTAGGCTACGAACGAAATGAACTGAAGATAATAATTGAAAATGTTTCAAGTATGGTGTCACCCGAAAGCTGTATCCTAGTATGTGAAGGCAGTTCTGATGAGCAAGAAGGAGGGAAAATGTGTTCAGGACGACACGAAACCAGAGAGATAAACAGAAGAGGGTCAAAACAAGATACTGTTATATATAATAGTTCTAGTCTGATGTATTACGCGAGTAGATTTAGGAAATGGATTTAGTAGGTTTAAATCGAGGGGAGTTTAACACGTGACTTGTTATGGTAATTAAAGCATTTTCCTCTGTTGATAGGCTAGGATGTATAAATAATGATATTTATTTGTTCTACTGTTGTTTTACAAGACAAAGTAATATAAATATCTCCTCATCGTCCTTTCTTGAATTTCTAAACTGAAGGATGTACATCAATTTCATTAGTCATCAATAATAACCATTAACTCTGTAGAAGTCCAAGTAAAAATCTTCAGTTTTTTGCTAATTATACAATCACTAAAAATAATTGTACAGCAATTTCAAGAAATTTTAAAATTTGTATTATTGTCGAAATAAGAATGCAATTCTGTTAAACACTTTCATTATGATATTGATGTCTATCAATCGCTAAAATTAATAATGAAAGTACATCCATTTACAGCAAATTAATTCTTAGAGCATTGGCAGTATCCACGGTAACTAGAACTACACGGTATGTGTCACGAGACAGCTGCGCAGTAACTCTGAGCTTAGATGACGTCACTGCCACCGTCTCATGCTTCCCGCCTAGCAGAAGCAGATTGACTTACACGAACTATTTACGCAAACAACGATTTGCTGGGTTAGTTATGTGTAATTTTTACACAAATGTGTGCGTGATGTGTAGTATAGTTTTCTTCTAAACAGTGCATATAATATTTTAAGTTTAAGTGTATGTATATTTAAGTGTTTTATAACAAAATGCCTTGTTGTGCAGTTGCCGACTGGTTATAAGTTATTTATGACAAACCAAACATTTATTATAAAATAAATTTAAACAAGAATTACAGGTACAGTACCTGTTTTGTTGTATTTACTATTTGTTATGCTATTGTTATCACTTAATATTTGACCTTAAATATTTCCATTTTAGGTTTATTAATTGGGTTTAGGTCATTCATACTATTAATTTCAAACAAATCAACAAAAAATTTCCTTAAATTTTTTGTATATGCAAATACATCTTTTTATAATGAACTAGCTGACCCGTACGGCATTGTCCGTGGTTGTTAGTATTTTCAGTCTTTTTGACATAATTGTATTCTTTTTAAGTGTTCGTTGAATACCCGTGCGTATCCTACTGTGGTCATGAAAATAAGGCTACGCTATTAAGAAAGCACTGAAAATTGTATTCCTGTAAACTACTATCTAACATGAAAAAGCTTTAAATATATCGTTTTAATTTATAGTTTTTACTAATTTTGACTTTCACTTAATTTCATTGACAATGTTGCGAGCACCTACAGCCTAAAAGGAAGCTACATACCAAATTTCATTCCAATTCGTTCTTATAGGGATTTTTAGTAACTTTGACCCCCCCCCCCAAACCGCCCTAAAATTTCGAATTTCTTTTAACCCTTTCTTAGCGAGGGTTTAAACTAGCTGGGGGTCGTAGAAAAGATATTTGAATCACTTTGTAACATCCGCGTTAATTTAGGATGTAACAAACTGGTTCAAATAGAGTTTGTAATTTTAAATGTATAGGCCTAATTAGTATAAGATATTGTTTAGTATTTAAATATGCAATTATATATCAAAATAAAGCTACGAATGTGATATTTTAATGGCATTTAGTTTAATTCAGATTTTTTGTTTAGTTTTCAATATAATATGTTTAAACTCGTGTATGTTTATGGTTATGCATGGTGTCAAATAATTTGTTTGTTATTATTATTATTGATAGCGAAAATATATTTTGAAAAGTATTAAAAAATTCATAGTTATGATATATTTTATATAAACAATATTTTAAACAGCATATCTCTAAGTAGGCCTATATAGATAGGTATTTAATAACCAATGTTTGAGTTGAATTATAATTCTGTAAGCATTTTTCGTTGATTTTTCCTTGTGTTTGTTTATAGTTTTTCAATCTAACCTTAAAAAGCTGTTAGTTTTGAAGAGTATTAAAGTGATTATAATTTTAATTTGCTAAGTAATGTTGCTATGGTAATGATTGTAAACAAACATAAAGTGTTGCTAAGCTTTTTATACGAACAGCTGTTTTTTTAAGCTATGGTTTTGAGTTCATACAGTAAAGGCGGTTGAGTTTCTTCCAAATTTGAAACTTTTTCGGGAATGTCTTCAAATTTTTTTTACGTATAAACCTTCTATGAACTACTGTAAACATTTTAAGACCAAAATTAGCCAAATCGGTCCAGCCGTTCTCGAGTTTTAGTGAGACTAACGAACAGCAATTCATGTTTATATATATAGATAACTATGAATTTACTGTCGATAAAAAAGGTTTTACTATACAAAAATTGCACCTCTAGATTCCCTAGAGTGTATATGTAATCCCATGAAATATTGTATATTTTCCGTTCACCCAATAGTCGTGTAGGGTGATGTTTTTAAGAAGCTTGTCACTGGCGAAATCGAATCGCTGTAGACATGCCGGGCGCTTCGGTGGCAGTGACGTCATAGCCACCAACGACCTGCGCGTGACACATACCGTCTTGTTCTAGTTACCGTGGCAGTATCCCTTATATATTATTTCTCAAATGTGTTTTTTTGTCGCTAAGCGATATCTCCTTACATTCTTCATCAAAATGAATTATTCATGCATCATTTTACAGGTTATGTTCCCTGCTATTGACAAAAAATTTTCAAACAGCTTAAAATTTATATTTTCGTTACAAATATTGATTAAAAACCTTTTATATTATATTTTATATGGTTCCTAATTAAAGGCGCCATCTATTAACACTCTGTTTAACTAACACATCAGCTGTTAGATGGTTTACATTCTATATGCAAGTGTAATCTATCACGCAAATCAATCAAATTAAATCAACGTAAAGCTTTATAAACCGTTACAAATTGTTATTTATAAACCAACATAAATAAATAAACGTAACTAAGTCAACTATTAGTTCTGTGAACAGTAGACCTCGCTCGTTGAAATAACAAATGTGGTTTTGAGCTTAGGTTAAACATAGTGTGCCAGTAAGGAAGTAAGCAAAAGGTTTAGCCAGAGAAACATTATTTTGCAATTCCCGCGATTACGGGGTTTCTAGTTTTTTTCTTTTCTTGAGCTTTAAATGCTAAAGATTTTCTTTTAGGGGCATTGTGTTTTATGTAGGTTAATAATGCGTAAGGTAGCTACAATTATCGCGTTGTTGAGGGAAAACATAGAATTAAATATTTACATACTTAAATAACTAAAACTTAACAATGTATTTACAGTTCCATATCATATTCCAGTATTAGAAATAATGAAAACAAACGATGTTAAAGCGTCGTGATAGTGATCTCAACCCATGTACCAACACTTCACACGCTGTCCAACGGTAATTTTTTGTATGTCCTTTATCGCCGCGAGGTTTCATTTGTTTCATCTCATTTTGTAATTCAAGTAAAGCTAAGTCAAATAATTTTATAAAATACTAACTTACAAGTACACAGTTCAATTCTTTGATGTATCCTCTACACTTTCTTATAATAATATGTCATTTTTGGGCAAAGGATATAATCCTAAATTACTATTCAAAACAGGCCTAGTTTTGTTCGCAGTTTTATAGTAGGAACATAAAAACTGGTGTTTTCAAAATAAGTAATTTGAAATTGATACATATTTCTATAAAGTTCTATTTAGAACTAAATTACGAAACTGTTTTACATTTATGAAAAAATTACAAAAAATGTTTACTACTTTTTATGGTAGGCCTAAAGTTGAACTTTTTCCTTTCGTTACTGAACATGCTTGTTTCTTGAGCTATTAACTTTGTTAATTTTACTTCAATCATTTTTCTACTGGCATATATGAATTCTTTGAACCTTTATCTACAAAAAGCTATGGAACACTTTTGAATTGGTTTAGAATAAACGTAAAAAAAACATGGTTAAAATACAAAAACTTGGACGATTGTTAACAAATTTGAAGTTTGCGGCCATTTTCTGAGCTTATTGTTAGAGATATGGAAAAAAATCAAGAATACAATTTTGTTTGAAATAAAATTTCCTACTAGCGAAATCTTATTAGTTTTTAAATTCAACTTACGGTTAAGCCACAAACTGGCTTTGGAAAAAAGCTTACACTGAGAGAAACGGTCCGGCCGCCATTTTTATTTTATTTAAGGGGTTAAAAATTAAAAATGGAAAAAACCCGTATATATACATGGCTCGGCCTAGGAATATCGAACATTCATGCAAAAAATCATCAAAATCGGTTAAGGCGTTTGGCCTTAATCGTGAGACAGACAGACACACAGACGAAATGCCGGACGGTCGAGTTAAAATTAAATTAGCGAATTATTATGGTAAGTAGCCTACTCCTAACTTGCGAAAATTTTACACGGGTCAGCTAGTTAACTTTTAAATTGATGTATTTTAATCTTTTCTTTGTAACAATAATCATCAACACATTCCATATGCATGTAACATTTACTAGAAATTAACTGACAACCTTGAATTTAAGAAAAGCACATGGAAAAATAAAAATTTCAGTAAGTACTATTTAATAAGTAGGCCTATTATTTATACGAAGAGATTGTACACTAAATGCGAACACGACAGTTTGGTCATAAGCTTCTAATTTAAATGTCTAAGTGATGATTTTTTTAAATAACGAAAACGAGAAGAGCATCGTCAGTTATAGCTCAGGTAAATAAATCGCCAGTAGTTCGAACCTACTTTAGAGATTTAGTACAGAAAAGCTTTTAGAAGCTCGGCCTCACTGATTCCACAGCAGAAAACATGAAACAATTTTTTTCTGAATCAATTATGAAATTATCCGATTCATTCAATTTTGAATTCAAAAATATTGAAGTAGACCCTGGAAATTAGGTCTATGTTTGTATGACTAAAAGGCTCACAAAGTGTGTAAGACGAATAGTTGGCATTTTAAACAACTGGTTGTAAAATAAGAAATGTACATAAAAACTACGGAACAACATAAAGTCCGTTTGGAACGGGTTAGAACCGTTAGAAGAATGGAATGAAACTGGTGTAATAATATAAGTTATTTGCAGATTGACATTCTGTTTCGCAACTTTTTTAACAGATCATAAGTTACTATTTACCTGTAAGAAAATGAAGGTTTCATTTTGTTTAAACTCATTTGTAAATAAATGTTCTCGTTTGTTCAAACTTAATGAACATTATTCTGTTTTTGAAGGTGTCAGTTTAACTTGCATACAGGTCACTTTTTGAATAATGATTTAAAATATCTTGTTGGTTTGTCACACGACTTATTTAACATTTCCGAAACTCCATCTTCATTTTGTTTAAGTAACTCCGAAGAGATCGTTGAAGATCAAAACAAAGTAAATATTACCCACTATACTGAACTTCACACAAAACGTTCGTAACGTCACATGAGTTAAGTGCGCACCTTAAATAATAAGTCACATGACGGACCAAAAAAGTTAATATTGAATTATTAAAATTTAGCTAGTTATTTTGCAATTTCCTAAACATTCAAACGTTGCTACCTAAGTAATATTTTTGAAATATTTTCTAGTTGGTGCTTATCAATATTTGAATAATGGATATTTTGAACTAAAAATGCGCCTATGTTTTGAGAATGAAGTTTAGAGCCTGTAATTGCATATATGGTTCAAATATATGCACAGATAAGTACAGATAATAATTTTATGAAAAATGTAATAACAGAGCAATTTTGTGGTGACAAACAGTTTGAAAAATATTCCTCTGCGAAAGTCTTTCTTTTATCTAAAAAATATCAAAATTCTTTAATTACGGTCCTTTTTGTGTGTATAACTTAGAAGGATATGTTGTAATTTATAATATATATGTTATATATATATATGTATGACATTTATCTATTTATGTATACATTATAATCCAAATACCACTCACTCATCACGCAATTTCAATAACCACCGAACTGATTGTGGTGAAATTTGGTATCTAGCTTCATCTAGGGCCCTAGGTGCTCGCTAAAAAGGGTTTAAAAAAATTAGAAATTTTAGGGGGAGTTTGGGGGGGTCAAAGTTACTAAAAATCCCCATAAGAAATAGTGTAATATATTTATTGATAAATTTGTTTGTTTGTTAATAATATGTATTTAACTTTGATTCGTCTATCCGTGCAAAGCCGGATGGGGCCAGCTAGTAATTTATATTTTACAATTTATAATTTACCAAAAATAAAATTCTTTTCATTTTTGTATAGGCCTACATCTAATACAATATTCCCAGTAAAGTATTTTAGTACACAAAATTATACGTAGACTGACAAAACGGAAAATAAATTAAAAACGAAACTATAAAATGTCACCTCTAGAGCAAAGCTTTTATAGAGGGTTGCAGTTAAAATATATACCAGACTTGGAATGGATCTGCTTCTAATACAACGGATCGATTCCCGTAGTTTTAATAAGTAATTTTTGGAACGAAGTTCCTTAACGAGGGTTACGGCAGGAGTTAACAAAATACAAAATACGAGTAACGAAAAAGCGTTACAAATTGGTTGCTACATGACAATTAATAGCCTATAATCAAGAAACATTTGTTTTGGTTCATCAATTTAAATTAAGGGTCGGCTCTAGCTGTCGGCCATGTTGGCTGACATCTATAACACCAATGTTAAATTAAAATCAAAATTTTTCCTTTATTTTTGATCGGAAAATTATAAACGACATGTCATTTTGAAGCTATGGTCAATATGCATGCAAAGGCTTTTTCAAAACTAAGAAAAATATGTTGTTTAATATTTATTAACAATTTAAAACATTGATTTTTAATATTTTTTTATGTTGTCACTATTAATTATAGCGAAAAACTACCAAGCCATTCGCATGAAGTATTTTGTCCCCAAGAGTTTGGTATTTTTTTAAAAAACGGTATTTGAATAATTGCGGGTTTTAAATGGATTTAGGCTGAGCAATGTCCGTGTAACCTACCGCCGATATAGGGTGATTTTAAATATGTTTTTACGTTGTAACTATTAATTATAGTGAAAAATAACCAAGCCATTCGGATGAAGAATTTTGTCCCCAAGAGTTTGGTATTTTTTTAAAAACGCTATTTGAATAATTGCGGGTTTTAAATGGATTTAGGATGAGCAATGTCCGCGTAACCTACCGCCGCTATAGGGAGTCACAGGTTGATTTCTGTTTTACTAGAGCCGACCCTTAAGAGACAATCGGTTTCGTCGGGCGTAGTTCAGATATTATCATCAAGCGCTGAAATACATTCAATAAACATAAAATGTTCGTTCATCAATCTAGGCCTAAAATAATAATAATAATTTTAGGTTAGGCACAGAAAGTAATTTTAAAGTAGGCCTAACCTAAAATTATTGTATATATGTTGCCGTTAAGACAGGTAAAATAAATTAATCATACACACAATAATTTTAGGTTAGGCCTAGACTGATGAACCAACATTTTATGTTTATTGAACGTATTTACAATGGATGGACATTTAACTGTGTTTACCATCTTAGCTTTGATGTTATAATTAATTCTACACCTTTATTATAATAACATTAAACGTATGGAAACACTAAATATTTGTATAAAAACCAATCTAATAATAAACGGCAGTTGAAAGATTAAAATTATGTGTGTATGTTGCCGTTAAGGCTGGTAAAAGAATTGAAATAAGCGTGATGAACTTTGTTCCTGACGTGGATCCCACGACCGTACATATTTACTTTTTAATAAAGTTAAAGTGGTATAGTTTTTAATTTTGTGGTTTATTTACTAAAGATTATTTTCATACTTTGTTGCATAATATTGAAACACCTTTTAATTTATTTTGTCTTTATTGTTTCTCTATGCCAATATTAAGGAATCGTAAAATACAAATTTTATTAAAATGCTGCCCTATTTATTCTCATTCTTAATATTTAAATTAAATAGTTCCTCATTTGCTTCGTCCTGTATAATAGATGACCTGCAACACCATTAACTACCAAAACATGCTGTAATTTACCAGAACCGCTTCTCTTACTCACTAATATAACGTGTAAATAAGTAAGAATGAAACTGTCGAAGAATAACCTGAAAATTTGATTTGCTTTGAGCATCGGCTGAGGCCGTGGTGATTGACCGAGGCATTGCAGCGTTGCAGTTACAGACGAAGGGAAGGAGAGAAAAAAGCAGCTTCGGAGCGTAAAGTCGTCTTTGCCTTTTTTGGTTCGGGTCGGTGGGTTGACTGGTCGCGGGTTTAGGCGTTGTAGTGCGAGAGAAGTGGTCGAGGTGTGCGGACTGGTGCGGTAGTTTGGTGAATTCTTAAGATATTGCAACGAAAACTAACGCAGCCTTTATCTCGCTGGAATTCACGTGAGTACATATTTGTTTATAACTTTCACTGACTAAGGTATCAACTACATACACTGTAATCAAGTCTTAAATTAATAAAAATATGTGAAATTTGTTATAAATAATGTTTTCTATAACATTGTTGTCAAAGCAAAGTTGTGGGTTTTTAAAAACAAATGTTAATTGTTAGTAAAGTGAAAGAACTATGTTAGGTTTTGTAGGTTTTTAAACAATGTCTAATAGTATATATATATAATTAAATTGGTCTCTTGAAAAATGTAAATAACATTTTACTGAACAGTATTAAGTTTATAAACTAAACCCGGTACTGATATATAAAGATGAACTATTGCTAAAATGTACATACAGTAATTGTGTACAATATATAATTACATATACTACTCTCTAAAGGCTATATTAAAGGAATACTTATCTTAAACATATAATTAATTAAAGTTTTTATTGTTTACAATGAAACAAATAAATTGCATGATTTTGGTCCGAATCACAGATAATTACAAGGAGTCACAAAACGGATCAAGGTAAATAATTAGTATTAAACAAATAAAATTTTAATTTCGAGCCTACCGAGGATTAGACATTTTTAGCATTTACACAAATAAACTGAGTTCTACGAAATCAGGCTCTCAGTTTTAGAAACCAGGGAACTTTTTTATGGGCAACTGACATGGTAATTCAATGCTATTTCTGTATAAAAGCTACTAATTATTAAATTTAAAAAAAATTCTAATGCAAGTACAATATTAACTTTTTCCATGGCTTCAAAATCAATGTAACAAACAGCTGTTCAAATAATTGCAAATATCTTTTAAACTGTACTTTTGGAAATCATCTTCTTGTAAAAAAAAAACACGATTAATTACTATTTCGTAACATGTAAACGAAATGATAATGGAACTTGAGGGATTTTAAATAAACCAAATTTAACTCAAGTTGATTTTAGATAATCACCTTGAGATAAATCTCAGTTTTTTAAATTAGTTCTACGTTGTGTACTTTGTGTACTATAGACATGTTTTAAAACGCCTTTATTTATTAGTTCTATCAGTATTAAAAATACTTCACTTAAATAATAATTCATCATACTCTTAAACGTTTCGTTACTCTATTTATACATATTTCTAGAGATCTACCAGGCTGATTTTTATGCGGTTTGTTTAAATGAAAGAAACTGTTTTGTCATTATTATCAAAACATAATGAACTCTCACTTTTATTTTATCGGTATTATTTATAAGTGCACTTGTTGAGTTTTTTTGGTTTTAGATTAAAGTCCTATTGATATATATTTCTAGAAATTTATATGGCCGATTTTCGTGCGGTTTGTTTTAAAATAAAATTTTATTACTATACAAAAGTTATGAAATATAATTTTTATTTCATCGGTATAATATTTATAAGGGTACTTTTTGTTTGTTTGTGTTAGGTTAAAATCTTTTTGATACCTATTATCAGAGATCTACCTGGCCGTTTTTGTGTGGTTTGTTTTAAATGAAAGAAAATGTTGTCATTATTATAAAAAAAATATGAAATCTATTTTTAATTTCATCAGTATATTATTTATTTACAAAGGCACTTTTTTCTTTAGGTTCAACCCCTATTGATATCTATTTCTAGAAATCTACCTGGCCGATTTTCGTGCGGTTGGTTTTAAATGAAAGAAAAAATATATAAAATGTAATTTTTATTTTATTGGTTGAAATAAATGCTGGCACTTTTTCTAAGTTTTTTTGGCTTTAGATTACAACCCTATTGATACCTATTTCTGGATATTCCTTTTACTAACCCTGATTATGGATGGATTTTTTAACAATTAGTTTATTTATATTTTATTGTACTTTATTTAACAGAATCATATTACATAATATTCCGTGTAGTTAATAATAGACCATCTAGTTTCCTTTTACTTTGATATTAATTTTATATAGTATACCACTGTGTTTCTCAATATTAATTTAATAAAAATATGTCTCTCATTAAAAAAAAGTATACTATAAATTAATTAGAATAGCGAAAAAGTAAATTGTTTTAGATAAAGTGTTGAAAACTAACTGAACATAAAACTTTAATACAAATACATACAATACACAAAGTTTAAGAAACAAAATCAATAGTTGTATTCTCAAAAAAAAAATTGTAGAAACTAAAGCGAATTCATTCAAATCGAAGCAACTATTTGTATATAAATATAAAATGAATATTTTATAAAACGGTTAAATCGTAAGCAAATAGAAAGGTTAGGTTTGTATTGTGGAAAACAGCATGACTTATTGTGATTAAAATATACGTCAAATTTGTGTGAAAGAACTGAGCGTTATAAACTAGCAGTAGGAGAGACTGTTGCATCAACCCACTCTTGCATATTGTATACTGTCTGTTTAATTAAGGTGTATGTATAACCTTAAGGCTAAGAAGTTAAATCATATAAAATTGATAGATGAAATGATTAAGTTTACGATATGCGAAGAGATAAAATAAAAGTTAAGAAGAACCAGTTCGTCCTAGTCTATTTCTTAAACGCAAACCTAACCCAAAAGTAAGAGGTGTAAGTTATTCCAAAGTATTAAATTAGTTGTTTATTATAGAAGTGCCACTAATAAATAATAGCATACACAACGAATTAGTAAACAGCTTATTGATATATTCCATGAGCTGATTTATTTATTTAAAAACGGATAAATATAATTTTGTTTTACTATTTTTAGGAGTAAATTTTCTTTGAAGTTATTTATAATTATTGTAGTAATTTGCCAGAACCTTTTAAATTTAAATCGAGTTAAAATTGTATATGTGGATCACCTCTGTTATGTATTCTGAAACTAAAATGGTCGAAGATCCAAATATTTCATGACTTTTCTTGATACTCGAGATACACAGGAAAGTAATTTACGAATCACCTTTTTAATTAATATGAAAACAATACAACATCTGAAGTCTAAGATTTGATTATTTTTATACTAGCTGGCCCGATCCGGCAAAGTTAAATGTATATTAACAAAAAATGTATTATGTCAATAAATATATTACACTATGTATTTCTTATGGGGATTTTTAGTACCTTTGACCCCCCCCCCCCAAACCTCCATAGGTGCTCTAGAGAAAGCTACATACCAAATTTCGTTCCAATCCGTTTAGTAGTTTTAGAGAAATCGTGATTTAGTAACTTTGACTCCCCAAACCCCCCTAAAATTTTGAATATTTGAAAACCTTTCTTGGTTAGCATCTATGGCCTTAAAGGAAGCTTACATACCAAATTTCATTCCGATCCGTTCAGTAGTTTTTGAGAAATCGTGATCAGTGAGTCAGTGGATTGGCTTTTATTTATATAGAAGATTATATTATTATTATTTTTTTTTTTAAACTATTCGATTTCGAACAAATTTGCACCAAACATGTCAATTAGGCCTGTATAGATGCACAGAAAAAGATTTTGAAAAACAACCCCCTTTTTGGCCAAAAACCCCCAAAAATCTGTTATTATTACCTAAACAAGAATTTTTAGAAAGATGCCGTTTTTGCATATGGTAGGGTATATTAAAGGCTACAAATAAACCAAATTTTATCAAAGTCGTTAGAGTCGTTTTTGAGAAATTTAGACTTTTCTCGTTTTTTTTTCTCGTAAAACCCCTTAAAAATAAAAAATTTGAAAAAATGAAGAAACAAACTGGAGATATTCCAGAACTACACCTACATACCAAATTTCATCAAAATCGGACCGTTGGTATGGTCTCCAGCTCTGTACACATCCTTACAGACACACAGACACACGGACACACGGACAGACATCACCAAAAAACCACTTTTTTGGGTTCAGGGAGCACCAAAACAAAAAATTCCACTAAAAATATTTTTAGGTTCATGGAGCACCAACACAGATAATTCCACTAAAAATTTTTTGGGGTTCAAGGAACATACCAAATTTCGTTCCAATCCGTTTAGTAGTTTTAGAGAAATCGTGATTTAGTAACTTTAACCACCCAAACCCCCCTAAAATTTAGAATTTTTTGAAAACCTTTCTTAGTTAGCACCTATGGCCCTAGAGGAAGCTACATACAAAATTTCGCCTCAATCCGTTCATTAGTTTTTGAGAAATCGTTATCAGTGAGTCAGTGGATTTGGCTTTTATATATATAGATTTTTTTTAAATACAAACGTTTAAGCAGTTGTATACTGTTTTTTAGTCTGAAGATGATAGCGGAAATTTTTTTTACTTTAGAATAAATTTACTTAGGTATTATTGAATTTTAAGTTTCTGTGTTGATCGGACATAATCACCGAACATACAGTGTAGCCTCTAGAGCCCAGTCGAGGTGAATGGCCGGACTGTTTACATGTTTGTGAAATATTTGTTCATTGATTAGCTCACTGTCAATGTTCGCAACCGTTAACTTAATTTGCCGATACTTCCGCTTCGATGTGATTTTAATTATCATTTCAAGTTGAGGTCGAAGTACGGGAAAAGAACTATCAATGGGTTTGTGTTCGCCACCATTGGCTGGGTATGTAGTTCAACCGTGTATCCTTTCTTATTAAATGGCAATCTTATCAAATTGTGCTTCGAAACCAGTTTTGTACTAAAATATAAAACATTTAGAAAGCTGTAGTTTAATGAAGAAAAATATAAAGATTTAATAACATAATGTTATGTCTGCAAATGTTAATATGTAGAAATAATAACAATAATATATTATTACTATTCAGAGAAAAGTTATTGAAGTACAATAGAATACCAGATGGCTCATAATTTAAAAAAAAAGTAAAACAATGTAAGGAGCACTACAAATATTAATAAACCTATAAGTTTGATTTATGTTTAAACTAGCTGCCCGATTTGGCTTTGCACGGATAGACAAATGAAAGTTAAATGTATATTAAGAAAAAAAATATCAATAAATATGTTACACTATGTATTTCTTATGGGGATTTTTAGTAACTTTGACCCCCCCCCAAACCCCCTAAAATTTCCATTTTTTTTGAAAACTTTTCTTAGCGAGCACCTAGGGCCCTAGAGGAAGCTACCTAACAAATTTCAATCCAATCCGTTCGGTGATTTTTTTTAGTAACTTTGACCCACCGAAACCCCCTTAAAATTTCGAATTTTTTTGACAACCTTTTTTAGCGAGCACCTAGTGCCCTGGAGGAAACTACCTAACAAATTTCAATCCAATACGTTCGGTGGTTTTTGAGATTTCGTGATGAGAGGGTCAGTGAGTGGTATTTGGATTATATATGTAAACTAGCTGGCCCGATCCGGCTTTGCATGGAGAGAAAAATCAAAGTTAAATATGGGGATTTTTAGTAACTTTGACACCCCCAAACACCCCCTAAAATTTCGAATTTTTTGAAAACCTTTCTTAGCGTGGACCTAGGGTCGTAGAGGAAGTTAAAACCAAATTTCATTCCAATCCATTTGGTAGTTTTGAAGAAATCGTGATTTAGTAACTTTGATCCATCAAACCCTCCCTAAGATTTCGAATTTTTTGAAAACCTTTCTTAGCGTGGACCTAGGGTCGTAGAGGAAGCTAAAACCAAATTTCATTCCAATCCATTTGGTAGTTTTGAAGAAATCGTGATTTAGTAACTTTGACCCATCAAACCCTCCCTAAGATTTAGAATTTTTTGAAAACCTTTCTTATTGAGCACCTAAGGTCCTAGAGGAAGCTACGTACCAAATTTCGTTCCAATCCCTTCAGTAGTTTTTGAGAAATCGTGATCAGTGAGTCAGTGGATTTGGATTTTATATATATAGAAGATAGACTAGCTGCCCGATCCGGCTTTGCACGGATAGACAAATCAAAGTTAAATGTATATAAAAAATATATCAATAAATATATTACACTATGTATTTCTTATGGGGATGTTTAGTAACTTCGACCCCCCAAAAACCCCTAAAATTTCGATTTTTTTGAAACCCTTTCTTAGCGAGCACCTAGAGTCCTAGAGGAAGCTACATACCAAATTTCATTCCAATCCGTTCGGTGGTTTTGTTTAGTAACTTTAACTTTTTTTTCTATAAGAGAAGTTGATACACGGAAATTAAGGATTCATTTTCGAACGTATTATTTATTAGAATTTGAATATTTGTTTGTACTTGTAAGATTAGCTCACAAATCTCTGAATATCATCGTGAATCTTCCAGTATGTATAAAAATTTTCTCCACATCGGTACAGCTGTTTTAGAAAACATGGGAAAACCTGTCATGATTCTATTGTAACTTTTAATGCGAAAACTTCAAAACTATTTGTAAAAATCTGACAGCTATATTTTATGCAATTACACAACTCGTATGCACATTTAGCAAGTAATCCCGAGAAAGTAAAACGAGCCAACCTCATTACGTCATCAGACGTACGCCTAACTGGGAAAGCCTTAACACAAACTTATTACATAGACTTGTTTTAAATAAAAACTCATGTCATAAAAGTGCCAATATCTGTGTTTCTTATTAGTTTAGAGATAAAATATACGATTAATTATGCAAATGTATGCCAAGTCAAGTAACGCCCACGAAACCCGTATAGTACAGTCATTAGACTGTGCAAACTGAGCTCATTTACATTTTAAAATGTCCTCAACATTTGTTTCCATTATGTTTGCTCGATGCTCTTCGGGTTTGTTCAATCTGTATAAAATGTTGTAAATTGCATGTTTTTATTTTAAAAAATTCGCGTAGTTGAATCCTCGCATGTAAATTCCTAGAACAAACGCAATTTGTCATTGTTAAGTCATTTTATACAAATTACTTAAAATTTTGAAATTGCATATAGTTCCTTTAAAAAAAAACAATAGCTTAAACCTATACGTACTTTGTACGCCAACCCTCATGCTGCGAGAAATATAATTTAAGTTATATTTAACGTAGAACCTTTTACTTATAAAATATAAGCTGGAATAATTTGAGATTACACACACAATCAAACTCTGCAAATGAATTAGTTTAATAATTAGTAAAGATGTCTTTATTCATCGTATAATTGGCAAGATTGTTCAACATGTGGATATTTCATTAAATATTTAAATCTTAGATATGTTAACCATCGTGATTCATTGTTTTACATTTTAATATTTGCTTAATTTTTTCATGGAATTATATTAAATAATGGTTTAAGTTAAGGCCAGAACAATGACATCTCAGCACCGGTATACAGGGTGTCTGGTAACTATTCTACTAAATTGTACCATTCAGTAGGTCAAAACTAGCAAATATTACAACACTAGTAAGCCCCCGTTGTAAAAATCACAGGCAGAAATACATCATTTAAAAACAACATTAAGGCCTACTTATCTAAGCCTACCTAACTATGCTGACGGGGATTTTTTAACTCGGTAAATGTGTACAATAATAAGAATTATAGAACTGTAGGCCTGTTTGTTAAAATTTTTTATTTACATAAGTTATTATATATAAGTTAAACGAATTTAATCTTCTTTAAATTTCTATAAATACATATATTGATAATAAAAGGTTGTTTTTATATACAGCTTATAACCTCAAAGCAAATATTATAACGTATATTATATCATACATTAGTTCAATATCTCAAATTTAAAAAAATAAATATCACAAGAAATTATAACGATTCAAGATGTAAACATAACCTCAAACTATAATCTACATTGCGATTGTTTAAGTATTACAGATGATGAATGAAATCAGCTGTTATATTATATGTTACTCACGTACGTACACGTACGTACACTCGCTTTTATAGGAGTTGATAACATGTGTACTTTCTTGCATATGGAGTTGTCTATCCATATGGGGTTTTTAAAAAAAAATTTATAATCTCAAGAACGGCTTAAGATATATTTATGAAACTCAATATAAAAGTTTATCACATTCGTTTACTAAAGTGTGCAAAATTTTTATTCTGCTGAATTTATCTGTTTTTAAGATGGCGGGGTTCAAAATTTTCAAAGTCAAATATCTAAAAGGTTACTACACAAAAACTGTAGACAACTTAAAGACAAATCCATTGGTGTATCATTTAGTCAAGGGTAACTGAGAAAATTCAAAAATTTTGGCTGAAATTATTCTCAATTATGGAATTTGTATCTTGGAAGTTGTCCATAGTAAAATGTAGTTCGTAGTTACTGATAAAACTACTCATAAATAGAAGAGAAGACAATGATTGTTTTTACCGAATTTCGACAGGAAAGATGAACTGATGCGACCTAAGGTTGGTAGTAGTAAGTGAGCATCGATCATGGTTGCCAGAACACGTTTTGGGGTGTCACTAAACATTATATAAATATATGTATTTATGTGTCGCAGTCTGACGGCCGCATTTTAAGTCCAATATGGCGGTCCAAGTTCTTTAGCCGAAAAAACAGCAATCGGAAGCTCGTTTTAACCTAAAGTAATTATTTTTGAGATTTTTCTTACTAAATGAAATTTTTAAGGGTTTGATCTAAAAAATAAATGTATGATTTTATTCTGCACACTTTGTTTTTTTACACACCTTGTAGACCGTCCGGTTCCCCTGAAATCCTAAAATACCATAAAAGTAATCGGTAAGAACCACTTAGGCCGACAGAAGAGTTGCAAACTCACAAATATTGTTTGTCTACTGCGAGCGAATTGAAGTAGTCCATATCCGAGGAAACAAGATCGAGGTTTAAACTGTCAAAGAGAGGGTTTCCGCAGTCAGCGAAACGAAACAAACGCGTATGCCGGAGGTAATTCTAATAATATATTTCGTACACTTAGACAGTTATCCTGCGCCTCTGTGAGTAGTAGAGCAATTTCCTAAATAGTTGGTTGAAACGCTAACCATAAGACGCTAACCATATAAACTTAATTTTGGAAAATCGCTCAACTCTAGTCAGCGGTTCAGTTGTGTGATCGAATAGTTTAACATCTGAATCGCAAGCTGCTTGAGTTTAATAATATAAACAAACACTGAGTTTATAAAAAGTATACATTTCTCTCCAATAGTAAAAAGTGTATCACATGATTGCTTCTAGATTCAGTGTTCCTGTTGTACGGCTCCAATAAAAGACATTACCAGCGAAAACCTATTAAAAATAAACATTAACTCTTTACTTTAATGCTACTAATTTATTTTGGCTGTAGTAAGTACATCATTAGCCGATGTCACATGTGTTATGAATACATAATATTATAGATGGGATAATTTCAACTCTTAGCTCGACATCGTTTTGCAACGCTTATTGCCAACACCGTACAGCGGTCATTAGACTTCACGCAGTGTGTTTAACTAAGTCTGGAAATAATGAATGAGGCAGGTTGACATTAAAATTAGCTGAATTGCTTTTAATTTGGAGACACTTTGCGTGTAGCAACACAGATACACTTTGGTTAAATGAAGTCACACAAGGGGAACATAGTGCACATTCTGATCTTGAAATAAGACAATCGGCCAACCGTAATTTCTTAGTGGGACACATTTTATGGCGAATAGTCGGCCTAACCTTGTTTTGATGTCCATCCTGCACTTAAAGCAGATTTGCTTTTATGGATGAAAATCAATAAAGTAATGGTATACAGGGTCAATTAAAAGTCTGGAGACACTCCTCTAACTGTTTAGTGAGTGGGTAGAGAAAAACAAAATTCATAAAATGTTTTGCCCCCATATACAAATTTTGAAATTTTGGGAGCTGCTCAAAAGTTTTAAACGTAGAGCTCAACGTAAACCATTCATTTTAAAGGTATTGATAAAAGAAAACGAACAACACAAACTAGAGGCAACCCAACTAAAAATGTTGATCAATAAACCAAAACCTAACCAAACGTTGATTTTTCAAGGATGTTGAGTGTGTTGTTCTCGCATCCAGTAAGGGTTGATATCACTGCACAGACGTGTATTATGTCTATTAACTTGGGGAAGTTATCGGGGGATAAGCATAAAAGTCGCTTCATCACTGATTACAACATAATTTAATATAATTGTCCTGTTATCAGTTTAACTCATCATTTCATCACAAAACTCTACTCTGCGATCCAAGTCATCTTCGTTCAACTTGTGAACAACAGTAATTTTGTATGGTTTGAATTTATGTTGAGAAATCCCTAATTGCCTGGACACATGTTGTTAACACATGTTGGTTTTCAACAACGGACTGCAAACTTCCGTACAATGTTCCTCGGTTGTTGCTGATCTTGGTCTTCCAGATCTTGGACGATCAACAGCAGATCTTGTTGTAGCATGTAAATCGGGAATAAATTTGTCATTTCATTGTAAGATGAAATCGATCTCCGTAACCACGAATCATTAACACAATTATAAGTTCCTGTTCACTTTACTCAATGATAATGTAGAAAACCATTACTCAGGTCACTGGCGAGAGACTGGTCAACTACTAAACCACTGATAAGACTTAAGGACCAAAACCGTTGAGACTGGTCAGAGCCCAACTGTGGAATGAAGTTCTAATAGTTAGCATTTCCCAAGAATTAATTTTATTTCTTTTATAGAGACTTCTAGTTTGAGTAGTTTTTTTTCTTTTAGAAGGACCTTTAAAACGAGGTGTCTCACGATAGGAATCTACATTAAAAAAATGAGCAATCCCCAAATTTTCCAATTTTAAATATGGGGCAGCCTTGTAAACATTTTATGAATTTGGCTTTTCTCTGCCCACTCAGAGGGGGTGGCGTATATTTTTTAAATAACCCTCTATATTTCTATTTTGTTAACACGATGATGTGTCACGTCGTCATCAAATAGCTTAAGACGTTGTTGCAGGGATTTCGTTACAAAAGTATTTGTTTCGATATGGTTAAAGCGCCTGTCCTGCTTGGTACTATATCCGGTATGTCACGTGAACACACATCTAGTGCAACGGACGTTTTAATTTGCAGTTCCATGTCACCGTAACATCATTACAAAATGAAATAGACATACCGCTCTCTCAAGCGTGTCTATGTTATTTAAGCTACACGCCAGCTTAGTAGTCATACTAAAGTCGAGACCTTACGATGACAGTTTGAAACATTTGTGAGCTAATGACAATCACCTTCAAATTCTCCCTTATACCTAAATAACACACACATACTTAAAGCAGTAAAAATAAAATAGAACAAATTAAAATACTATTTTATTAAAGGAACAAAACAAACATATCAAGAAAACCAAAAATGAATCAATCCACACAGGCATTCATTAAAGCTTTCATCACGAACTAACCAAACAATCGAAACTACAAAACCCCAACCCTCGTCTTAAAATCTTTTGAACTTAGCCTGATCATGGACGTTTTACTTTGTAGTAAGAGTTACGATTGTTTGGCCTTATATGCTTTTGTTGAAGAAGGATTATGTAATAACAATTCCAGCTGTAAATTATTAATTTACTAGTAACCCCCGTGAAAAATCACATTCAGATTAATTATATACCCATCACAAATACATCATTTATAAAAATACTATAAAAAACCTTTATCTAAGCCTACCTAACTTTGTTGAGTTAATTTTTACTCGTAAATGTGTACAATTATAATGATGATAAAACTGTAGGCCTATTTGTTAAACATTTTTATAATATAGGCCTACATTATTATATCAAAATAAAGATATAAATAATATCGTTTAGTTGTTTTTTATTTCATATTAATATATCAAATGATTTAGAACTTCTTAATATTATAATGAAGAAATAAATAATTAAATACGTTTATATGTTTCCGAAGTTAAACGAATGGGTATACATTTCTGTAAATGAATAATATATTGATGATAAAAGGTTGTATTTATAATTATTTTGTAACTTCAAAGCAAATCTGATAAATTATTATAGCCTGTATAGAACTACTATAAATTTTATTTAAGAAAATCAACTTCACAAGGTATTATATTATTGATTGAAGTTGTAAATATAACCCCAAAGTATAAGCTAGGCTAGGTTTTGTTTGAATATTGCAGATGATGGGTGAAATCAGCTGTTATGTTATATTGTTACTCACTTACTTTTGTACTTACGTACGTACGGACTTACACTCGCTTTTATAGTAGTTGATAAAATGGCAAAATATCTGTATTTTGAACAATTTAATTTACAATGAAAACAATTTTGAAGTGTGATCTTGAATTTACATTTGCATGAAAGTGAAGATGTGCTATAGATTTTTTAGTGAGCAAGAAAACAAAATTTGGGGGAAAAAAAGAATTTTTCCATTCAATCTCAAACAGTTAAAAAAAATATAATTTTTATATATAAATACAAAATAATGGACGGATTGAGAAAAGCAATAAATAAAACCAATGTTTTACAGAAAATATTACTGTAGACTAAATATAGAATGTTATTAAAGTACATAAAGTAGTGATATTCTAAACTTTATTATTATGAAGAGTGAATATCTTCTACCACATTTAACTTTAACGAGTGGATAGAAACGAACGCGTAATAGAGCAATTATTTCATGAAAAGAATAACGACTGTTCTGGTAAAGTTAAGTTGCAAATAAAAAGTAATAATTATCTATCTGCATTGAAGATTCAAGTAATGATACTGTGTATTTATTTAGCGGGTCAGATTTTATGCTTAGTGTCATTATTTAAAGATGTATTATTATAATATTTTAATCTATATATTTTAAAAAATTCCTGATTTTAGTTCACTCACTTCCTGAAGTTAATATTTAACCGATTTTGATGATTCTTTTTTTATTTAAAATATAATTGCCAGTTCTAAGTCACTGTGAAGCTAAATATTTGATTTACACTTTTATTTTAGTTTTATTCCGAGTTTTAAAAATGCATCAGTAGCCTATGCTACAACTAGGCTAAATAGGAAATACTGTAATTTGATTTTAAACAACTGATAAACTAATTGAGTTTCAAATAAATAAGTTGTTCACTTTAAACTTACTCAAATGTCAACAGATGATTTGATGTTATTGTTGGTGTGTTTTAGGTCTGATTTGTAATGTTTATTGTTAATTCAGTAATCAGCTGTAGCCTCTAATATTTTCATTGACAGTTTATTTCAAATTTTAAATCAATTTTTAGGTTAGGTTTTTATTAAAGTGTAGACCTGAGCCTTGCTGACTATACAACGGGTTCCAACGGCACACAACGGGTTCCAACAGGGAGTTGGGGGGTGGGGGTTGGCGTGCGGAGCACGCAGGGGTCTCCCCTAGTAATATATTAATATATTTTAGATGCTTTTGTTTCTAAGAACATAATTTGTTTTAATTTATTTGATTTATATTTTAGAAAATATGGTTATGATTAATCAAGAGAAATATTTCTAGAGTTATTGATATTTTTTATTAACTGCAATAATAATAATTAAAAAATGAAATACAGTAAAAAGACAACATGCCTACATAAAACAAAAGAAATAATAAAAACATTTGTGTCTTTTCCCTTAATGTTTATTTTCTGTTAAATGACGTGTTTAAAATTTCCAAAGAAAGGAAATGTTTTAAATGTAAATGTTGAAATGTTTAATGTGTGTAAATTTATATAGGCTGTAGAAATTACAATTAAGTTATTGCAGGTGTCATTGTTATTCATAAATACAGAAAAGTTTTTTCCGTAGAAAACCTCCTTTAATCGATAGTGTTCATCAGAAAAAAACTTGTATAACCTCCCCCCTCAATAATATAGATAATGGCATCGATAACTGTATCCATGAGGTCGTGAACCTCTGTAGACTGCTGCATCATAATATTGCTATAAAAACCACCAAATATGTTTTTTTTTTTAGATAATTTAATACAAATTAAAAATCAAATCCAAGTACGAAAATAATGTACATAAGTTGTTAGTAATTAAAGTAAGAAGTCTTATTATTTAATGTAAAAAAAGAAAGTATATTTATTTGTATTATTAAAACTGTAATTTTTTGAAAAAATTTGGCGGTGAAGCCATTTTAAATGGAACAAAATTTTCTTCAAAATTCGGGTAGAAAGTGTGAGATTCAAATAGAAAGTGTCTGTGATAATAATTTCAGTCTTAAATTATCCCTTTTCTCCCCTCTTTCTCACTTAGTTATTTTAATTTTTATAAAAGTTAATACTTCACTTGCATTATCTTAATGCATTTTAAATTAAGAGTTAATTTAGAACATGGCGTCTATACATTTTGTATTATAAATCGTCATCTGTCTTTGCCAATAAGGAAGTAATTTCACTTTACAATTAAAATAAAATGTCAAATTTAATTGATTGTACGACTTTAAATACAAAATAAATTTATACGTACACCATAAGCCGCCTACGAGACTTGCTAGTCGAACTTATTTACATTTATACTGGTCTGCACATTTGTTTTCATTATTCCTAGTCGTTGAATAAAGCAAAGTAATAATTGACAAGTACAGTGACATGGGTAATTGGATTTATTTCATGACATGGGTTGCCAATAGTTAGGTCTTCTACGAAGTCATTGTAGCTGTCGTACTGGGTGGTTCTGTCCGTCACAGATGTTTCAAATTTTACTAATAAAGCTAATTGTTGGAGTAAAATAATGTTGGCCCTGCACTGGCCTTGAAAATAGGGCCCAAAAAGCAACTTTGAGTAGAACTAATCATTTTAAAACAAGGAGTGAGATAAATAATCAAAATAACTTATAGATTTCTTTCGGCAAAGTGGCGTAACTTTTAGTACAGGGCATAAATAATTGTATAATGAAATTTACTAGACAATTGAAGATTACAATTGATAGATCAAGTTAAAAGTAAATTAGATTAAAAACATGGAGTATAGATATATGCTATGCAATAAAATTTTAAAATAAATAAACATGAAATAAAATAAAAATTTGAATGTAATAATTGATAAAACTACGTTAAAATATTAATAAACAAAGCTACTGATAGTAATATGTAACGCGCTTATATTTAACAGACGTACATCTTGATGGTATTTGAGATATTTATGTAATAATAAATACAACGGTTAATAATAATTATTAGTAGTTTATTTAAAAATATAATATAAATACTAAAAGTTATATTTAGTTCGAAGGTTGAACATGAACAAATAGATTTAACTACTTTAAAACAAGACCTGATACCTTAAATAATACTTTTAATCAATTTCACCAGTTTTAACAATACAACTATAATGTAATTTTAAAACTGATTTGAAAACAAAACAAATTGTATGCATAAGTAATAGTGATAAAAATACTTCACTAATACAAATTACTTATGCATAATTATTAAGGATCATTTATTTTCTGAATCCAAACCATTAGAAACAACGGTTTAGTTTGTTTAAAATGTAATATATGATCGGACGTAGTAGCTTCTGAATGGTTAGTTTTAGGAAAATGTTTCTAACATATTGAACTGATACATTAAAATCATTTAAGTTCCTAAAACTGATCATAATCTATTCCTTTAACAAAGAAAATGATACAAATGTATATTTTAAACATTGCCATATATTTTAAAATAGAAAATTTAGTTTTTTTAAAATTTATTTTTGGCAGTTTTTACATTCAGTTATTTGACATCTAACTAGACCATCCTGCATCCAATGATGTCAGCTGGCAATATGTTTTAGAATATTTTCTTAAAACTCCGTTTAAAATAACCTGCAAGCTATCTAAAGTTTTTTTGCCATCTACGGATTTATCATGAGGTAGCATTATGTTAATTTCAAGTGTAGCTGTACTGATTGTTTGACAGAAAAACACAGTCCAACAAAGGTAAAAACTAAGATCAGATGTGATGCCTTCATGCTGGCCTATGTTTAGGTCAAGGCACCTACCTACGCGCCTCGAGTGGCCTACATGCTCATTCTTGACCTTCCTTTAATTTGTTGAAATTATCATGGGATGTTTAATATAGTTTTAGAGTTTAAATAATTGTTAATAAGTATTTTCGGTTGAACATTTTTGCTAAACGTCGATACAATTCATTGCACAAACTTGGAACCATTAGTTGATGAATACTGCAAATTAGAACCAAATCATTTACTATTGGTTATTTTTAATATTGCTGTCATAGAAAATGTGTGTTCTTTAAGATATTGAATTCCACTACTCATGCAAAGAAGGTAAATAAATGTGTGCGGTCATGCGACCCCCGTCAGGAACGAACTTTTCTTCAATTCTTTTACCTGCCTTAACGGCAACATACCCACATAATTTTAATCTTTCAATAGCCGTTTCTTATTAGATTGTTTTTTATACAAATATTTACTGTTTCCATACATTTAATGTTATTATAATAAAGGTGTAGAATTAATTATAACATCAAAGCTAAGATGGTAAACACAGTTAAATGTCCATTCATTGTAAATACATTCATTGTAAACATAAAATGTTGGTTCATCCGTCTAGGCCTAACCTAAAATTATTGTGTGTATGTTTAATTTATTTTACCTGTCTTAACGGCAACATAAATAAACAATTTTAGGTTAGGCCTAGACTAAAAATTACTTTCTAGGCCTAACCTAAAATTTCAGCGCTTGACAATAATATCTGAATCACGATGGACGGAACCGATCGTCTCTTAATTTAAATTGATGAACCGAAACACACGTTTCTTGAATGTATTTACATTCAATGCGATAGCAACTAATTTGGTATCGCTTTTTTCGTTACTCGTATTTTATATTTGTCATTACCGTAGCAACAATTAATAACTCTTTTTTTGTTACTCGTATTTTATATTTGTCATTACCGTAGCAACAATTAATAACTCTTTTTTCGTTACGCATTACATTTTCTATTTGTTAACTCCTACCGCTACCCGCATTAAGGAACTTCGTTTCAAAAAGAATTGACTAAATTCTATGATACAATTAATGCATAATCTACTAGAACACTCTGCTTATTAGTAAGTCATGGTCTTTTTTTGTGCTAGGTTTAGTTAAAACTATATAATAAACTTTGATAGAGGTCGTATGTTAACTGTACTATTAAATTTGCAAACAATATAAATTGTGTGATCTTAAATCTCGTACCAAACGTTTCTTACCAACAGCATTCCAAGAGTAAATAATTATATGTTAGAGATAAGAATATTTTAAATGTGGCGCCAGCTGCGAAACACAGAATTACCGTATTGGAAGAAAACATTTGTGTCATCACTTTTTTACTAAATATTTTTGATACATAGTGTTCTTGTAGAGTAAATAAATACATATAAAACAACTAGTTTATTTCGACAATTCAGATGCAGTTTGCTTTCGGAAGAGGAGGAAGTGTTGAGCAACACTTTCAGAAATATCTTGAAACTGTACACACATACAACTTAAACATTTGTTTTGATGCCATAAAATAAAGCCCTTTCACAGAATATATTTGGGGGTTTTACCCTTCAGCTCCACAAAATCATAGTAAATTTCTGAATTTTTGACTGGTGTATATTGACTTGGATGCTTTATAACGCAAAACTTCACTATGATAACAGTATTAAATAGAATTTAATATTTATTATGGGCGTTCTTTATGTCATAGTGCACATCTGGAATGAGTTTTATATGAAAGGAAATGGAAGAAACTAACAGTGCAAGGCAAAAACCCCTTAAACCATATTGTTGAATCAGGTTGTCCGAGTGAGACGAGAATTGCGTTGTTTCTTAATTACATTGACACGATTCTATAAGACAGATGAAGGTCCTTCCTGGCCTCTAGTCGAGTGACTCATCCTCCTACAAGCTGTCCCATTCTGCATTGTCAGCCAACAGGACAAACATTAGATATTAACTTAAATACATTTAGTATTCATGAAGGTAAGACCATGGAATGCAAGTCGAGGTTAAGTTAATAGGAAATCTAAATTTTAATTGTTCAACATACATGAACGTACAAAGTGTTTGCTGAGGTACGTCGTGTTGTCTAGGTACATAGATGGTTGAGCGTGATAAGAGTTTCGACATTTAAAATATAAAAAGCACATTTCAACCAGTACGTAAAATCCAAGAAGTCTTTAAATAATAATTGTCTGGCAAACACGTTTACATGCTGCTACATGCCAGGTGAAGTTACTTTGGTGTGGGAGTGAAAGTATAAAACTTAATATCCTGAACCTTCTGCCCTCTAAACCCAATGAAAGACACAAATATTTGAAACATAATAAACACACGTTTTATACTTAACTTCTTTACTTTAAACACTTAGATTAAACAAGAAATTAAAAAGAAGAAAAAACAAATATCCAGTAAAATGTTGGTTTGTCTTGGATTGTTGTTAGAAATAGTCTAACTTCAAAAAGACTCCTCCTAAATAATGATAATATTGAGAAATTGAAATAACACTTTTAAATTTAATATGCATTTTTTTCGGAACCAGATTACAATTAAATAATACAATGAATTACCTTATAAGGTCCGTCTTGTGATTTCAAAATCTTTTTGATCTTATTCGTTTACTACATGTTTCGAAGTATTTACAACTTCATCATAAGTTACCTCTTGCTATTTTTTTTTCATTCACTTGAGGAACTCGTCACATATTAAAATCGTTAAAACACATAACACTTACACGAACACACAAAACATTAAACAGTCTTGTCCAGCACCGGAGTGCACTCTAACTCTAAGTACTCACAGGATTTATTAGAGTGGACACCGGTGCTGGACAAGACTGTTTAATGTTTTTTGTGTTCGTGTAAGTATTATGTGTTTTAACGATTTTAATGTGTGACGAGTTCCTCAAGTGAATGAAAAAAAAAATAGCAAGAGGTAACTTATGATGAAGTTGTAAATACTTCGAAACATGTAGTAAACGAATAAGGTCAAAAACATTTTGATGTCACAAGACGGACCTTATAAGGTAGTTCATTGTATTACACTTTTAAAGTAATTGGTTGGAAAATATACCAATCACAGCAACCACTTTTTGGTAGTGGTTCGAATAAAATAATTCGACCATACATCTGAACCGCTGACGTGAGTTGAGAGAATTTCCAAAATTAAATTTATGTTTTAGGATTTCAACCGACTATTTGAGAAATTGGTCTACTCACGAAGGCGCTGAATAGCTGCCTGTGTGCACGTAATATATATTAGTAAAGTAGAATTTGTTTACACCTAAGCCAATAGCTGCGACTCACGCGCTTTGCGAGTTTGCACCTCAACCTCTTCGCTACGTTTGCAGAGTCCAAACTCAATTCAATTATTGCAATGCCACATTCCGTGTGTTTTTTCAATTAGTTCTCATTTAAAATTTCATGGCAGAAACTAAGCAAAAACACAGCTTTTATTATTTTATTTGTTAAAAGATCAGGGTTTTGTAGAGCGCCTAAAGTTCTACTGAGCCGATTTGAAACATTTTGAATTAGGAAGAAAACACTCATTAAATATATTCCAAAACAATTCTCAAAGAGACACTTTTCTGCTTATTGGTAAGTTAGCCGGGTTTTCCTACACGGTTTATTTCAAATAAAATTCAGTGCTTTAAAATTTGTGTTTTAGTGTACTCAAGAAATGCAATTTATATGGCACCAAATTAAACGGACATGTAGACTACGAAAAGTATTTCCAAAATCAGGTCCTCGGTTAAAAACCATAATGTTTTTTACTGGAAACTATTGGCTTTCCTGTCCCGTAGGTTATTAACTTATGGAAGCTGATTTAGAACATCTAAAATAAATGCTGTTTTCATGTTTGTATTTTTAAGAAATAAAATTTTATAATTTGATTTTAAGTTTAGGCCAGAGTGAGACATTATGAAAATATTTTTTTTAAATGTCAACTTAATCTGGAAAAAATTAATTTTGTATAGTAAATAATAATAATCATCAGTTTAATGAAGTATATACTGAGTTGAATTATCTAGCTAACATTTTTGCATTCGAAGCGCTCATGCAGGTTTATGTGCGAATCACGCATGCGTTTCTTCTAGTTTAACAACTATGTAAATTATCACTAAGAGTATACATTCAAAGCCAAAATAGTTGTAGCTCACCCTGAAATATTATATAAGCATAAATACTACCCATAAATTAAATTAATACTAGGGGAAACCCTGCGTGCTCCGCACGCCAACCCCCGGTGCGACCTTCTAAAAACATATGTTATGTTTTACCTATTTATAATAAAAGTGTAGGATTAATAATAACCTCAAAACTAAGATGGTAAATAATGTTAAATGTTCAAATCAAATTATTTCTTATATTTTATAACAGCAGTAATAATAAAGGTTAAAAGAACCAGTAAGGCTCAGGTCTACACTTAATCAAAAACCTAACAAAAAAGTTATAAATAATAACCTCAAAACTAAGATGATAAATAATGTTAAATGTTCAAAACAAATTAGTTCGTAAATTTTATAATTTGAATAAACAATTCATTTCCTCCCTTATAAAAATCAATATTTACTTCCACAAAGCAGCTGGATTAGTTAGTTTCTTATTATAAACAGCTGTTTTGTATAGAAATGGTTTTTAAATATTTTCCATGTTAATCTTAATATTTAATGTTAAGCATATAAATTAAATTAATATGCTTGTCTTATTTTCACCATCATTCGAATACTCTAAATCTCTAACCAAATTCTACAAGCACCTTCTATGGTTGTAGCTCAGTTGGTAGGCATTGGCGTTTCAATAAGCAATGGTTCACTTTTCGTTCTTCTTATTAGTCCGAATCATTAAGTAAAAACATGAAGAATGAAAAATACGAAAGTTATGATACGTGTTCTTTTATACTTTTTCTGCAGCTTGGTGCAAGTCGACTAATGAGTTTAATGTAAATTGAGCAACAGGTGGTAATTTTTATTCTACTTTCAGTTTAGCTATACTCTTATGTCCGGATCGCACTGCTTTTTTCATTTACGGTTCATTGAAACAAAAAAGTAGGTTCAGATAATTTAGTTTTTGAAACTACATTAATATCATCTAATGCAATAAAAACTAAACAAGTTGTTAAGATAATAATTTACAAAAATTTAATTTTATAAAATCAAAATGTGATTTGAAAATATATTTTAGTCATAGAGGGTGAAAATATTACACCTCTGATGTAGTCTAAGGCATTATTACAGCTTCAATAGGACCAATCAAACTTAGGTGTATGTACTGCCAAGAAACAAAGACTTCCACTGCGCATTGATACTTAACTTTGTTGAAGAGTAACAAATGTTATCTAACTAATGTTTGACATTTAGCCTATATTGTTGTAATTACTTGCTGGCAAAGGGGAAGGAGAATTAACCGTTACTTCATTTGTACTATAATTGCTACAGTTGTTTAATATCCTGTATACACTGGTTGTGTGGCGTAGATTCTGTTTGTACCACTTTGCTTGAGTTCTTTAGCATCGTTTCATAATGTTGACGAGAAAAACCTTTTGACTTGAATTTAACAAAGGATATATTTCGCGAAAATGTTTTCATATACTGAAACTTCTAAATAGTTTAAATGTCTTCCAATAGTTAGACAAATTATCTGGTAAATAAAATACCGTCAAAAGCTCAAATATACATAAACTTTATATAACTACCTAAATGGAAACTACCTATTAAACTGGAAAAATACAAAATAGAGTTTCGTGCAAATTATAATAAACTAATTTTATTGGAATTTGACCACAAAATAAAGGCAGAAATTGAGCCTTTTACAACTTGTATTTAAACTCATGCTAAAACGTGATGCATGACAGTCGCTCAAGTTTTTAAATAGTTGAGTTATCTACATTATCTTCCATTCAATTCTTCTGGTTAGGTCATTAGTTGTAGTTTTACTTACTTACAAACCATTTCTTTAAAGTTTAGACAATTGTAGAGTTATAGTTTAAGCTACAGAAAATATCTGCAAAGTATTAAGTTCGTCCAGTACTCTGTGCAATTAGTAAGCTTACACGATATTTATGTAGCCATTAGTTTTTTTTTAAATGATAGAAATAGAAGAAAACATACAGTGCTAATTAAAGCATATATATCCCATAAAGTATACTCAGTATTATATGTTCTAAATACGTTATTAGAGTTGGTCTGTATCATAAATGCCTGTAGTTTGCAGGATGAAATGATTAAGACTTGTCATAGCTTCATGAAGTAACTCAGTAAACTTACCTCACGATACTATCAGAAGTGTATTACATGTCAGGTGTCTAGCAATACAAATATACTAATGATATCCAATTATAAGATTAAGTTTCAATCTTAGATTATTACTTTGTCGTGGAGTTGTTTATCTTGAAGGCCTCTAGGCTTTTATGTAACTTTACTATTTAGATATAGTTTATGGACTACTGAAATTTTCATGATTAATGTGTGTGCAATAGAAAAAAATGCCTACCTTAGAAATTAACTAAGAAAAGATATTTTGATTTACTGCCGGTTTCTAGAACAATTATTTAAGTACTTGATCCAGTTGCTAGGACATTCACTAATCAAATCATCAAATCCCCATTAACACAATTTATCAAAATAAGTAGATTTATTCCTGCTTTTGATAAATGATTTACTAGATTCAAATTATGGTGGTTTTCTTTTGTATTATTTGAGTTTTAAGTTTTTTGCCGTTTAGATTGTATTTTAATGGCAAATATTTCTTGTACAATTTTAGTAGAAACTGAGCAATTTTATTACATTGTGTACACATTATTATAGTAAATATAATTCCCTTCGTAGCATTAAGTTTATGGACGTGACCGACTACAATACAATTATTGTCTATAAAACTAATAGCGTCTTTGTTTAAAATAGTAAACGTTGAGGATTACATTATAGACCTTGGTAGTCGGTGAAGATTTAAAATATAACCTATTAATTCATGACTATAACTATACAAACACTGAAAGCTTAATGTAGACACAAGTATAAATAAATACAAAATCAAATATTCCTTAGTTAATAAGTTAATAATTTATAACTTAGTTCTATCACAGTTTATAAATGTAAAAACATTTTTCGATTAATGATGATTTGTTGTTAAACAAAGGTTTTCTTCGTCATTATACCACTTATACTTTAAAACAAAAATAATTAGGGCTAAATAAAAATAAAAATTCATGACGATGTTGAACACCCTTTTGTTCAAAAGCATAACATTTCAAAAAATTATTTATAAACTGTAAACCAACATTAAACACATTTTCAAAATTACAAGATTAATTGATAAAAATTATCTTGTGTATATGAAATGCAGCACAGTTAAATGACAATTTTCTTCAGTATAAATTGTTCAGGTCAACTGAATAAATATGAAAATATTGAGCAGTAGGAATTTTGTAATGTAGTTCCATGTTTACCTTTGCTTACCTTATTTTATATAGCTCGACATTCTGCTTCTAATCATACCACATAGCTACCGGTAAATAAATTAATTTTAAAGTACATAAATAGAATATATTGAACTATAAATCAATTTTGTTAAAATCAACCAGTCTTCAAAGCATGCTATGAACAACGAGGAAGTCAAATAAAACATTGCTAGAGTACATATTTAAAAAATTCCTCTTTAGATGGCGCGATAAGTACTCTGAAAATGTTGGTAGTAAAAACTGCAGATCCCGCTTCTTAAATTATTGAACGTTCTTCCAGGTCGTACCTCAGAGGTCACGTCTTGGTATTCAAACAGCTGTCGTCAACGCAAGATGAAAAGGTCATATCGCTTCCTCCGTAGTTAGGTATAATACAATATTGCCTTGTTGGTAATGTTAACTGTCATTCTTATTTGTGTAAATATATTTTGTTGTGTTTAAAAAAATGGGTTGAATGGGTTTTAGAAAGTGAATAAGACATTGCATAACCATATTTTGAAGTGAGGAATTTTCTGTTTATAATGACATGCAAATGGTAGAGGTTAGTCAAAAGCATTTTGTGTTTACGACGTGTCGCAGTCTAAAGGCGCATTCAATTGATTAGGGTTTGCCATATTTTTGATTGGTTGGAAAAATTTTTCACCATTTTAAGTTTTGTTTTCTTGAACGTCAACAGATTCATAGTAACAGCAGCTAAAATTTAAATTCACAAAGACCTAGCTTTAGCAGGAATCTTATTAGTTCACTGTTTTTGTTACCTTATTTGAGTGAAAATATGACTTTGAAGTTTAAGAACGACAAATGTTTCTACTATACAACACTTAAACACGTCAACACTTTTAAAATTAGAATTAATTATGTATATTATTATTACGATATTGCTTACTAGCGGTGGTTATTTTATAATTTATTGGACTTTTGAAGAAACCTTGTAAAAATTAATTTTGTGGAACAAATTTGAGAAAATATCGTTAAGGTTTATTTTGAGAAATGTTTTTTTCTTAATTGTTACAAGTGTGGGATTTTATTACAACAAATTTGGGTGAAATACTATTATGATAGAAAAACATTACTGAAAATTATACAAATTTATTTTCATTCTATTTATGAACTTATCAATACTGTGAATACATTTTGAGGAATGTGACTAGTTTAAGAATAGTATATCGAAGCTAAATAAAGAAACATCTGTGTATGATAGCATATTATTTCTGATGTAAAGAAAATACATTAATGGTTGGGTAAGAACGAAGTACTGCTGAAATATTGTACTGCTTTCTACTGCCTATTCTTTATTGCATTACAGGGTTTTAGAAAATTGTTAATAAACATGGCAAATATTTTACCTGAATTGATTTATGATGATAATTTAAAAAAAAATTAAATTTAAGAAATTTCAGCAGTTTTCTTAAAAACTTTTTTTTTAAATGCGTATATTAGGAGTTTTCTTATAGTAGTTAAAGTCTCCTTATATTTCATATAATTTAACCTGTGACACGCGTTAAAATTTGAAGTATTCATACTTGTATATGTAATTAGAATTAAATTACTATTAAATTATCAAGATTATATCTATATTCTGTCATATTTGCCACTATTATGTGACAATAATATTTATTAATAAACTAAATTATTCAAATAATCTCTTGTCACAAAGTAGTTCACCCAATAACTCATGTCACAGAACTAAATCAATACCTACAGCCAAGTATGGAAAGATAAAATCTTTTTTAATTGATCTGTTAATTGACAATAAATAGGCTGAGAAAATCGATCGTTTCCAAAGGCTGTACATAATGGCGGTACCATACATGGGTATTGGGGTCGATAGTTTATGTAAACAGAATTATTAATTTATATTCGACCACTTCCAGTCTTTATAAACACATTACGTTATTAAATGTTGTGATGTTTCCTAAACTGTGATATGGAAACGTACAAGTGACGTGTTGCGTTGATAACCTGTAGTTCGAGTTTGGTTTTAGGTTGGCAGCCTGGCTAATTAGTTACGAAACAAGAGGTGGGTTCAAACACGGTTGGGGGCGTTTGATTTTCAATGTGTTCTACTACTCTACCTCATTATCTTAGCAGCTCCATAAAATGTAGCTATTTTATTAAATTAATCACTAATTAATAATATTGTAATTTATTTTAAATAAGATTAATAGAACAACATATTATTGATTACGTGGCTATATTATTATAATAGAGAGAATTTATATAAAGTTTTTTTTTTATATTTGAGGGAATTTCCAAAATTACTTAACTGATTTGGATAAAACCAGTTCTGACGTGTTTTGCATTGCTTGAATAATATAGACTTTTTAAACAAGGACAAAAATTTATAATTTATTACAAAATAGGGCAGATTCAAACTATAAATTGCTTGGAACGAATTGTTTGCAATAGAAAGGTTTTTTATTATTTATTATTAGAAAGTTTATGATTATCTAGGAAAATTAGGAGATAGATAATGTAATCTACTATCGTAAATAATCTAGTAATGTAATTTTAGTCCAGTCAAATTAGCAAAAAAATTGTTAAATAGGTGGAAAACCCCTGATGTTTTGAAACTTGGCATATTTGCTCATTCGAGTGTCCTGGTCAAAATACTTAAATTCTCCAAAGGTAGGAGTGAGCGGAAGGGGGGGGGGGGGTTATCAAAAGTACCTTTTTACACGTTTTCAGAAATAACTCGGGAAATATTGAGTTTACCGAAAAAATAAACATAATAAATATAAAATTAAACTAGAGAAAATTCTCTTCACAAAAAGTTCTGTTAATGTTTTTCGTAGTTTCTATCGTTTTGAAGATAAAGTCCGTGGAAAATAGAAAAAAATTAAAAAAATTAAGGTTTTTTACTTAATTTGTACAATTTCAATGACAAATAAACAAATATTACCACTATTCAAACATTAAATACACAAATCTTAAGTTATATAATTATTTCACTAATATTTTTCTATAAATGTTTGTATCCTTTTGATGGAACTCTTTTTTAAACAAGTTAAGTGAAAATTGTCTTTAATTACAAAACTATTGCTTTATTCACTAGAGAAGCTTTTCGTTTAAATTTTTTTTGAAAATATTCAAAGAAAAACGAAAATCTTTCTAATGAATAAAGCAATTATTTTGTAACTAAAAGCAATTTTCATTTCATTGGTTTAAAAAGTTATACATTATTTAAACATTTCCTGCGGTAAACCAGAGTGCTTTAAAATCACAGGACAGATCGAAGCCAAGATAAAAAAAGCTAATAGGTTATACACTATTCTCCTAGAAAACTATGGCACTATTTACACTAGTGAAGAGCGTATTATTTATACACGACATTCTTTATAAAGTATTCAATATTTAAAAGAAGAAACATTAAAATAT
>JAGFPH010001418.1:193675-210479 GCA_018207615.1 Philaenus spumarius
AATATTTAAAAGAAGAAACATTAAAATATTAAAAATACAGATACTATATTATGTAAAAGTAACAAAATAAATAAAAACTAGATCGAACCACAAGTTCAATTGTTGATTATCTTACTCCTTTTAACAGAATATTGTTTTTATTTTAGTTTAGTTTATCGGATTTTAAATTTATATGCTTTGTTAATTTATTATCATAATTCAGAAAAATTATGGATTTTTGGTGATAAATATGTACATATTTTTCTTTCAAGTGATATCCAGAGAGTATTATCAAATTATAAATCCGTACTTATCTAAGAATCGAATGTAAATCTTTAATTCCCTCCAATAGATTAATACTTTTCTACTACACTCTCTTTCTCAATAATTATTTATAGGGTAATTTTAAAAAGATATATGGGACCCTGAAAATCCCTTGAATGAAATGTTATTTCCTTTTATTTTCGGAGCCAGATTATATGTGGCATAGTTATAAAAGAAAAAATTCAAATCATATTTATCCATTAAACTTGAAACACAACAAAGGTTACTTAATACTTTTAAATGTAAATAGAAGAATCGATTATTATTATACTGATAGGAAAGTTTTATTGGTTTAAATATATAATTTACTACATATACCCGAGGAAAAGTTTTCAGGCGTCGATTGTATGGAATGTAAGATGGCTTAATTTGAAATATATATTTAGGCAAGAAAATGATTTGTTATCAACTAACGTCCTTAAGGTATTGTTATTGTACTTATTAAGAGAAAAGGAGGAGTCGAAAAGCTCTCAACAGTTTATCTAGCTTAGTGGTTACCATGGTTACTAAAGGTTGAACTACAGTTTGCCAATTTGAAAGCAATTCGATAGGAATGTCTAATTCGTACCAGCTGATATTTCCCTGCCCAGTTACAGCGGTTTGATTGTTTCGCCGCGTAGTTTAAAATGGAAAGTGGAATTGTGGCAACCGCATTTGGCGTGTCACGTAGATCACGTCATTGCATATCGGTTGAAAGAAAGAAGATTTTTTCTTTTGGTACATGTTTTTCCATTCTCTGCCAAATGTGAAAGAGTTAAGTCACAACTTAATTGAACATGACTTGTCATTGCATTATGAAACGGGAAAACTTTACATCCCTTTTGAGTGGGTTTCGCCAGCTGGGATTTCAAAAAAGAAATTACAACTTTGTTTCCAATAAACAGACAAACTTCACATTCTCGAAGATTTTAATCTGTGTTTTCACTAATCTTGACATTATGTTATCAAAATCTTGTTTTAGTTGTTCTATTATCACCTTCCTGTACGCAGTAGCACTGTAGGATTATTTGTTTTTCAACCAAAAACCTCTATTCTCATTAAATAACGCAGTCACTTCAACAAATGGGGATGCGGAATACTACCCCCCCAGGTGAAACGTGACGACACGAAATCTGCCAACTAACCAATATGGGAGCCGTGTCCGCGACTGGAATACTACCCCCCTATAGCAAAAGCGGGTCGCCGGAATACTACCCCCCGGAAAACTACCCCCCCAAGCAGGTTCCTACAATTATACTGTTATCGGAAACATACTGTGACTAAACAGTTTAGGTTAGTCCTCTAGTTTTTTTTTATTCTAATTATATAAAGTGATAATACAAACGCATCGAAACTTGAGTGTGCGTGACTGGAAAACTGCCTCCCCCGATCTCTGACGTCAAAATGACGTAGGAACCTGCTTGGGGGGGTAGTTTTCCGGGGGGTAGTATTCCGGCGACCCCAACAAATTAGTTAATACGTTTTAAATTATTGCAGCTGTTGATGTTTTATAGTTTTTTATTCTACGTTGAAATTTATGTTTTTTTTTTCTGATTCAGCTGCAGCACACGAACTTGCAGTAAATTACTATTTGCTCGTTTTTTGTTTCTTGTATTTTATGAATCTCTCGTCAACATAGCTATTTTTTTACAATTAATATTTGAAGATTGTTTTGTTTTTGCAGTTTTCCTATGGGTTACTTTCGAATACTATTCTCCTAAAAATTGCATAACAAGTGTTTCTTATAATTTTCTTCGATTTATTGAACATAGTAGATTTTTCTCTGTTTGAAGTTACCATTTATTAATGATGGGTGATCAGTTTTATTATTATTATAAAATCAATACACTTGATAGCGGGAGTTGATTCATATTCCCGAAACGTTGTGTATTGGTTTTAACACACAGAAGATGGGAAATTTCCGAATAACTAATAATACAAAATATGGTAGATTTGGTTCATCGACCTGGTTTCTACCTACAACTGGAGACGTTTCAAAGCTACCTTTTTGGTCGGTACCAAAGTGATGAAATGCATTTTGCTGTCCTGGATAATTCCTAAAGTAGAATAGGTAAAAGTCATGCCGTGTCATTTCCATATTCAGTTCATAAAAGTCATACGATGAACATGTGGTGGCTCGAACTTTAACCCGATGGGTTCTTGACAAGACTACCTCATGGTCGGGAATAATTTATTGCATTTCTGCAGAAGACTTGAAATAGCTTTAAGTTCAAACTGTCTTAAGTATACTTCAAACAATAGAAATGTGAAAGAAGTACTAAGAACCAGAGAAATCAAAAGAATAGCATAAGAGGGGAACGTGCTAATTGTGTTTTAAGTCGTCAGCCATTTACTTGATTAACATCTATATTTAACCACGTAAGCCTAAATATTAAAGCATCTTATACTGTCATTGGCTTCCTGCATTCAAAACATTCGGCAATGTTTTTTTTAAATAACTGATTTACCAACCAATAAAACTTCAAAGTAGCCACTACTTTAACGATCCTGTTTATAAAATTATTCAAATAGTTTCTATGCATTTAACATATTTTTTATTTCAACTTTAACGTCATTCTATAACACGTTTGTGGCCATCATTACCACATAACATACAGTTTAGGATGAGATGTTTACAAATTTAGCAAAAAAGAGCTCGTTAGCTTTCCTCAAAACAAGAATTCGCGACTATAATATGATAGATCTCGTATTTACGATTGTACATTTATTCATTTTTTAGAGAACATTCTGTACATATTAGGAATAGTGTAACACAACATACAAGTTACAACTATGTAAATCATGTGATAAAATATTATATTTTACTCATACTTGTTTATCTTATCTTCTAAAGCTAGAGATAATTATTGTCTGTCTGCTAAATGGATCTGGAATCTCCGTCTAAGGATTTTTATTTTTTGATTTTATATGGGGCTTTTGGCCACGAGAAATCGATTGAAAAGGTCACCAGTCTGGGAAAATTTGTTTTCTACGTCTTTTTATTAAATTAAAAAGTGAAATTTGTCAATTTTAAACAATACAAAGCACAGCTGATGCAAATGTTTTCAATGCCATTACAATAATCATCTGTTTTCTTTTAAACGAAGCACAGCTGATGCAAATGTTTTCAATGCCATTACAATAATCATCTGTTTTCTTTTAAACTGTATTTTATTAGAGGTAAGCCTAATGTAGTATCTATGTATAGTTACCATGGCAACGAATACTTCTGCTAAAAAAACATACCCTTTATTTAGTTGTTTAATGTTATAGGCCTAACCTAAACGATGTTCACGGAAATTTGCAATAATAGTTATTGACGTGAGCGAACTAGGCCCTAGGCCTAAATCGATATTGAAATATTAAACTTTAATTTAGGCCTGACTTATTTCTGAGGCATAGCGTTGAGATTATGGTTAATCCTTTAAACTGTATTTTTATTACAGGTAAGCCTAATGTTGTTGAAATCATAGCCCTGCTTATAATCGAGCTTTAGCTCGGTCTCCTGGTATTTTGATTAATTCGATTCCATTTCATAAGTTAGAAAATTGGTGCAGTAATTTTAATTGTGGATTTTCATATTTGAAAGTGAGCAAATTGGATTAAAGACGTTTTCTTTGTAATTAACTGCAGACGTTCGGAGTGACAGTGAAGATAAAAATAATGCAGAGTCTAACAATAAGATATATTTGTAATTTAGAAATCTGTTTTTTTTGAACGTGATAATATTTAATTACTTTAATGGAAAGTGGAATGATTTTCAAAGTAAATATAAACTATTCTGTTGAATTAAGTGAGTCTAACAAAAAATAAATAAGAAGTACTAGCTGACCCGTGCAAATATTTCGCAAGTTAGGATCATTTACCTGATTTAATACGTTGATTTATTTCAGTTAATTACGTTTCTTTATTTACGTTGGCTTATAAATAAACGTTTATAACGCTTTACTTTGACTTAATTTGATTGATTTTACGTGATAGATTACACTTGTATATAGAATGTAAACAATCTAGCAGCTATCATTTTAGTGAAACAGATGGCCTTTCATAGGAATCATATGAACTAATTTCCTTTACGAAAACATTAATTTTAAGCTGTCTATTTTTCGTCAATAGCAGGGAACATAAGTTTTAAAATGATGTTTAAATCATTAATTTTGATGAAGAATTAAGGGAGATATGATATTGCCACAAAATACACCTTGGAGAATTAATAAATGTAATATTTTAAATTGCATACATGGAAGTAAATAAAAATGTCCACATACATACTCAATCTTTAACAATAAAAAATGTTAGCTATCATTAAATAACATTTCTGGCTCATGTTTATTTTTATTTATGTTATTTGTATCTATTAAATCATTATTCCCATACTTTTTCTCATTGTACTCTGTTATTATTTATACAGGAAGCTAACCACACACTTCGTACGTTATACAAAGCAGAGGCAAACACACGCAATCTGCAAAAAAACAACAACATATCAATAATTAAGTCATCTGGACAACTGAAAACGCTGCCTCGGCATTGTAACCTTTCAATAAAAACATCCATTATTTTGCCATGAAATTGTCTTTCCATTAATTTGGCAGAGTAATGCGTTGATCAGATGTGTAAGAAACGTTTGCCTTGATTTGGTTTAAACATTCAATGGCTTTACAGTCTGTAGTCACAAAAAGCAGAACCTCGTCCTGCAATGGACGTCCATCGAGTACAGTTAGTTACGTGCAGACATCTCCCAACCTGTTCACCTCGGCTGACCGACTCCAGGATTAGGGACTGCAGTTTACGTGATGCACGTCCCAGTCTATTCTTCTGCTGTTTTTACTTCCGCCATTTCATGTCATTCTTCTTCTTCATGGGAAAGATCTTATAACTTGTGAAAACCAAACTTGTTATTTAACTCGTTTATGTGTAATTAACCAAACGAGATTTTTCTCAAGAAATTAAGAACACAGATGGCCCAAAACATAGAAGACATCTACGTGGTTCGCACGCCAACAATTATATCGGTTATGTTGGCTTTGTTCGCAATACAAGTTGGTTTTTACTTGACGCCAGTTAGACGGGGAAGCAACGAGTGGCGCAGGTACAATGTTATGCCGTAACTAGGTTCAAATATTGACCAATCCTAGAACAGGCCAATGATAAAACTGAAATAAAAGTGTCAAAACATAATACCCAACATTAGGCTGTCTAATAAAGACCACCAGTGTATGGAATTTTAATATTTTTAAGTCCAACAACAAAATTTATTTTCAACAACCATCAACCCATCTCCAACAGCAATTAAAACCTTTAACCAATATTTTAGTTAAACATTGCACTTCAACATTATACACAAACTTACAACGAATTTCCACACAAACTTTTCATATAATAGTTTTATTATGAAGAGATCAACATCAATTTTTCAAATGTCTTCAAGATTCAGTAGACCGTTTATCGACCTAAACAAATGTAATCAAATTTTAGAAAGTATGAAAGTATATGACCCCAAAATGATGCGCCAAACCACTCGCGAAAATTACGGTTGAACCCGAGAGTAGGATGAATTTGAAAGTAAACACGAGTTCTGTCGGACGTTGAGATCATTTGTTACTCTCCAAACTATTATAAAAACCTTTCCATTTTGCTAAATTTGACATATTGTTGACCATGTTTAGATATTCGTTCCTCTGCGATAGTGATTACGGCCCACTTTACACTTTCACCAATATATCCACTATCGGATTGTGCTGGGATAACAGCACATAGTTTTAAGTCAGAAAGTTACGCATAACTTTCATCATTAGTTTCTAATGTATGTATTTGCACACAAGGGGTTACTGTTTAATATCACAAGAGTAATGCATTATAAATATTTTGCAAACACGTTGTTATTCTAAAATAATTAATTTAAGTTACACATTTTTTACGCATCAGATTGTTTATCAAATGTAATAATCTAACTGCCAAAGTAATAAATTAGGACCAAGTTAGTAATTGCGGTTTAATAAATTTTGATTAGTTCTGATAGAATTCTCAAAAAAACATAAAGAACCTTCTTTATAAAACAAATGTTAACACCCAGAACAGTAAAAAATTTATATTATTCACATTTTTAGAATTTTAATGTTATGACATTTTTGAAATAACACATAGTCAATATTCGAACAAAATAATTTTTATACAAATTTCCTTTTTCTCCCAAAAGGATAAATTTTGGTGGTTACGGTGATTTTTTTAAGACATTTTAAATTCGTTTTTATGACTCTTTTTGTAAGTTTTTACTTACTGTATCCCGATTGAAGATGGCAACTCAAAAAGGGGAAACAATTATTTTAGTAATTTAATTTATTTCACTGAACTATTTTATTGTCATACACTAAATTTTTACCATACACCGCAGATGATATGCCATTTCCAACAATGTACAATTTAGCGTTATTTGGACATATGGCCAATTTTTAAATACCACACTACCTACTTTGCAATATAAAACTTTCTTTTAAAAGATTTTATTCATTTCTTAATATAGTTCATAACTTGTGCATTGTTTATATGGGTATACCATTAGAAATATTCATAATTTTAAAATTAAATTATATTTGTTTTTACATTTTACAACTAAAATAATAAACTATTTACTTATTTCATGGAGTTTATCATAAAAAGCCAAGTGTATGTGAATTAAATTATTATTTTATTGTTATAACATCCACGGGTATAAACAAACTCGAATTATTTAATAAAACTGCTTTTTCCTAGAAGTATGGGAATGCAGTTTATGTAATGTGTGGCAAGTGCCTCAGTTTGTAACCATTGTAGAACAAAATACAAATAATTATGTACGCAAGACTTTAGACAATCTATCTTAGTATTTGCCAAAACTTAGTAGATTCTTATAGTCCGGAACCCCATGAACAATACATATTATGATTTGATTAAGATAAAAGCCACTAATCGATCATTTTAGAAGTGACTATGAAAAATCTCGAGTATTGCTTTAAGAAGTGTAATTTTTCTTCAAAGTAGGCAAAAAATCTGAAAAATATATTCTATTAAATAATTCATGGTGGTCACAGTAATTGTGTTCACATGGGACCAATAACTTTATCAAAGAGGTTCTATTTTTTAAATTTTTATTTTAATAACCACTTGAAAAAATTAGCTTTGTTGAGTAATGGTTCCAAAACTGGTCAAGTTAGTAAAGTGTTTATATAGGTATATTAGATATCACGGTATATTATGTCTAGGACATTTGCATAAATACATTTTTGTAGAAGTTTAACATTTTTTGAAACTACTCTGGTTTAGAATTATATTAGTTTCTTTTTATTATTTCTACTAATCGAATTACCGATTAACATGCGTTTGTATTTGTATTCAGTCTTCAGAAGAAATTTAAATCGCAACAACATTTGTCGCCTCAAAACCCCAGATACCCGTTCCAGCAACCAGACTATAACTGATACTATCAGGATTGTTTCTTAGCGTAACGTCTGAGTGACGCAACCACTGCGTGCAGTAAACTTGTCACTTAGTCTAAGCGTAACTAACGGATTCTATCAACGGCTGTTACATCTAGTTATATAATGCAACGCAAGATTGCATCACAGTCTGATCCAAACACGTTTAACGAGTAATTCTAAGTTTTACGATCTTTGATTACGAACGGTTGACTTTTATGAATCTTAAGATTGATGATGAGCGGGGAGAGGGTGAAGATAAGCCGATTAAAGGATTTGATTATGTAAATATTCCGATTTATTGCCCGTTTGGAATCTGTTTATATTAGTGGGAAATTAAAGACCAGTATTTTGTACGCGTATGGAGTTTGAAGACTTCTGTAAAGGTGAAACAGGTTGGAGTGCCTGATGTATTGAATGAGTTTGTGTACGTAAAACAGATTTTATATCTTTGAAACTATTCGTTGGCACTTTATAGTAAACATTACAAAATATTCCCTTCGTGGCCTTCAGAAAACAATTTAGGGCGTATAGAGTGAGTACAAGGCTTAACAGAAATATAAGCTATCTATTTTTCTACCGTTAGCTTCGTACCATATACTGTACAGTATTCCGGGGGCCAAAGCGTCATACCGCAGCCATCATTTTGAATTCTTGTGAAAAGTTTTCATTTCGTGCTGGCGCTTAAATTTGTCTTAAATATTGTCTTACTTAAGTCTTTTTTAATTGGTCTCCCCCACAAATATACAATTTATTACCCCAATGGTTATTGTTATTGGTTAGATGTTCAATTCGATCTATTGAGTATTTATGAAGGGTTGATGCATTGTTGTAATTAATATGATGTTGGTCAAAGTTTTGTAACGGCTGGCACTATGTAACAGAAAATTATTGCTAAACCTACAAAAATTAACAAACTGTTTTTCCAAAAATTGTAAGTTTCTATCTGTAATATCGTTAACGTTATTGATGGTGTCTGTATACTTGACTCACTCTGTATAACAAAGGTAAGACTAGAACATAAAAGTCACTTTGCTCGTAACAAAGCATTACGTCACGTGACTATGCATGCCAAGCTTTAATTAATTGACTGTTATAACTAGTTATCAAGGTTCTTGTTTATGTTGGAAAACTGTACCAACTCTACAGTCCAGCGGGAGAAGTGGAGGGCAACAGAGCGTTGCGGCCATTGCCTTCCCTTCGACACGGCTCCACTTTTCTCTTCGATTTATCCAGAATCACTTTGCTTTCCAAACAGTTTCAATGTACAAACGATGTTATGCCATTTAAATCACTTTGCGTGTTAAATAATGTTATAAGAAGATATGTTTGTTATTGCTATGATTTTGACAAGCGATGTTCGTTTATTTTTCTAACTTTAATATACTTGAATGTTTTGCCTTTAGGATTGCTATTTAACATACGTGGCTATTTTTAAATGGTAAGCTAATAGAATACTGTTTGGATCAAAATAATGTAATGGTTTTATAGTGAGGTTATTAAAATAACAATGTTTTATTTCACATGGAGTCATTATTACATAAATTCAATATAACTAGGGGAGACCCCTGCGTCAACCCCGTATGAAACCTTCTAAAAACATATGTTATGTTTTATTTATAATAAAGGTGTAGGATTAATAATAAGCTCAAAACTAAGATGGTAAATCATGTTTAAAATGTTCAAATCAAATTATTTCGTATATTTTATAACAACAGTAAGGCTCAGGTGTAGGCCTATACTTAATCAAAAACCTAACCAAAAAGTTACTCACTATCAATTACCGTATGCTATCAATAAATAGGTCATATTTATTTTTAATTAGGATGTAACATAGTTTTTTTCTTATTTTTAAATTCCTTAACGCAAGTTTTTATTGGTTTGTGTGTGTTGAAACAGTTGTTGGTTCAGTATAGGCTTAACTTAAAATATTATTTTGCACTAAAAGCTGGACATCCGAATCAACTGTATTATCTGTTACTTAAAAATCACGATTTACATCCACGAAAGCAGCTGGATTAGTTTGTTTCTTATTATAAACAGCTGATTTGTAAAGAAATGTTTTTATAACCTAATGAATACTATAAACATCATTATTTACATCCGCGAAAGAAGCTGGATTAGTTTGTTTCTTATTATAACAGCTGTTTTGTATAGAAATGGTTTTTAAATTTGTTCCATGTTAATCTTTTGGGGAAAACCCGACCTTTGAGAATAGCTCACGCCATTAAGAATAAGAACTTTGACATCTAAAACCATAGTGCAAAACTTCGAAATGAGACGAATTTTTTTACAACTCAAACATTAAATTTGGTCCAGAAATAAGGGACGAGTTGTGTTCACGTATTATATATAAGGATACATACAAGGGATCCACAAAGTAAATAATATATATAAACTATGGAAAATGGCTTAGCATAAGAGTCGGAATTTAGTTATTTTTTATATAAAATGATTGTGCGAAGCATGACTTTACTGTGTGTTTATTTGTTTTTATCTAAATGACTCCTTTACATAATTGTTCATCTGAAATTCATCGAAGTCCTTCTTCTTGTGGGAAAGTGTTTTTATGTTATTCATGAAAACCCACAGCTAATACAACGGATTTCGATAAAATAAGACTGGAACATAGATTGTAATAAATCATACGTTTATTTACGCAATGACATCATGTAGCCATCTTCAGTGATGCACGAGTTACAATAATATAACTATTGCTTCGTAAATAATTTAACTGTTGTTAGTAAATCATTTAAATTGCATCACTAAAGATGGAGAAATTATTGATGTTTAAATATTTTTTAATAAACAAATGCGTTATTTGAAAAAAGTCAGTGAACAGTTTTATTCTATTATCTCAAAAGTTTGATATTAGTGTAGCAGTTTATTTTGCTTATTCAATTTGATATAAAAAATTCATTCAAGGCATGAAATGCGCCAATGACTTCTTAAAAAATTTTATTAAAAATATAATTTACTATACAAAATGTTGTTTCATTTGCACGTTTTTATCTTTGCACAGGAATCCAATTTCTTTTTTAATGACTCCGGTGAACTTAGGTAAGCATATACTGTATAAATTACAACGAATCTCTGTTTTTTTTGAATGGTTCGTTTTAGAATATTTTGGGTCCCACGTTTCGGGACGCCAATTCTACAACGGATAACCTTTTCGAGAATTAAGTTGTAGAATAAGTTATTTCCACCTACTGGAAGTCTTATAGGCAATCTCACTTTGTTTGGCCTAGGTGAAATAACTATGTGTCGAATATTCAGTTCGCTGACGATTCTGACAAAAAACTTTACTTTATACTTCCAGTAATTTATTTTTGATTTTAGCTCAGTTAGAACACAAGTTAATAATTTTACTTTTTGTAAACCTCTGAAGAGTGAGTACACTGGAACTAACCTTGTAAACTGCTTATTTGTGCTTGCAATTATTTTATGAAATTCCACTTTATCAATTCTTAATCTAAAATTCATAAACTATTGGGATATTTGAATATTAGGTGTTTTTGTAAATAATAACCTTTTATAAAACAAAATAAAATTTTAATAATTCCTTTTTTCTAATTTTAAACATAAAACAAAATTCTTGTATTTAATACTTTTCAAATAAAACCAAATATTAACTTTCTTCTCAAATAGAATAATAATTTTCTAAACTATAAGGCAGAACTAACCTCTTAATTTATTATAGTTTATTTTAATATTTTATTACTCAATTGAATTTAATCTATATTTTAATGAAAATTTGAATTTGACTTTACGATTTAATGAATTTACTTTTATAATTAATTACAAATATTTCTTAATCTAACATCCTAAGTAACCCAGTATTTAAAATAAATTTATTTGAATTTACTTCAGGCAATTTAATAGGGACTAACGTATTTTACGCTTCTACCGACCTTTTCACACTTGTCCAGGCGTCGCGACGTTTGTGGTGAGATCCGCGAACGCTGTATAGTGATGACAAGCTACAGCTGTTCTGCGTGCTGATAGAGTTGTCTTGTGGATGAAGGTGGAGTCCTGTAGGGTTGTCTGGATGTATGATGGATGGCTTCTTAAAGATGGATGTGGTGATGCCGTGTCTGCAATCCCGGTTCGTCTATTCCCTCGTAGCTACAGTTGCATGTCCTAGTGGTCGCCTGGTGGTGTCCTGGAGTCCTGTCTGGAAGCTATACGAATCACTCCATGTATCAGCTGTCCTCTAGGCTATGTTTTTCCTCCAGAAAATCCCAAGTTAGGCCAACTTTGTATATACTAAGTTGCCACTGAAGTTCTTGTAGAGTTAAGGCGGTGTCTATTGCTGCATCCCAGATGAAAACCGCAATGACGTATCTCATTACTTGTTATAAAATTTTTAAAGTTTAACGAAGAAAATACTTAGCTTCTAGCACGCTAAAGTATTTTATAAAAACAAGTATCTGCAACGATGCGTTTAATTACATCGTAGAAATAATAAGGCATCAGCCTTGATGTATCACTTACAGCGTAAAAGTAATAAGGATCTCGAGTCTCCCCGAGCAATCGTTTATATAAGGTTTTTCGGCACTATTTCATTGCCAACTTAAGCTTTCTACCACTGTATTTCCATAATGTTTTAAAATCCATTTTTTCGCCAATTTCAAACTTCTAATCTACGTAACTTTTCATCCTGAATTTTATTTTAATTTTTTCATAATTTTGTAACTTGGTTTAGCCTTTGTTTTAATTAAGTTTCTATTGTTTCTTTGAGTACGCCCATTTTCGTAAGCTGGTAACCCTGTTCTCCTTCCATCCGTCTCGTCTTCGGACCGCCCCTCTACTGTCTTGCGTTCTTATCTCGCTTCCCGCAGTTTTATGCTATGGAAACTCTTTTTCTTTGTAACTCCTCCAGGGTTTTTCCGATTTTCCTGAAACTGACATCAGTTTCCTCAGCTCGTTGTTACCTTTCCACACGAACTCGAAAGACGTTCGTACGACTCTTGGTTCGCGTACACGACCCGCGCGCGTTTTCCCGCGGCGATTTTTCCCGGAAAAGTCTTAAATTTCCACTTCTTTCAGTTTTTCTTTTTCTCACTTTTCTTGTCCATTGGTTTTCATTCACTAGCCGGATTTTCATCTCATTTCTGCTTTTGGTCGTCTTGCTGTGAGGTTAGGGAATTTAACGATTTTTCACAAACTGGGGTTTTACTTTACTCCCGAAACATATTTCAAATACTGGATTATTTTTACATAACTACTTCATTTACATACCATTTACTATTTTGGATTGTTAAAAGATTGAGTTTAAATTTTCGATTAACTGTAAAGGTGCAAATTTTATCACCTTTTACCTTTCATAAATTTTCTAGTTTTTCTTTTACATTATAAATTACATTTATCAATACTAAAACTTGTTTTAGTTAGAATTTAAAAAACTTTATTTTTAACCTACTTTTTTATCCTTTAAACTTTATGAATTACCATTAACTTTTTTATATGACAAAATTTCGCTAAAACTTATTTCACCTTTATTTTAGGTCTTTCTAAGAAAAGCCTAAAAAACCTTTTCTTTTTTAAATTAGAGGAATTTTGAAAATTTTCTCATTCTTTGAAAGCTCGTATCTTACGTAACCTTGTGATTTTTTAATATCTAATCTTGCAGTAAATACACCCGCGGTTAGCGTAATGCATTTCCCGAAGATTTTTATTTTTTATTCAAATCTTGGATTTTGGCTTCCCGTAGGAATTTTTTAAGTAATTTTTATAAGTTCCCATTCCTTTTCAGACAGGCAGGGTCCAAAAGTTTAATTCTACCAGATAACAGACCGCCCGCGTGTACATGCTGATCTCGTGACCTACATTCGGCTTCAACTCGCGGCAAGTCCATATTATTCAAACTTACAAAATTAATTGCAAATTTAAACTCAAGACCTACAACGAGTTTTGTCCGTTGTAAAATATAATCAAACTCAGCTGTTTGGGATTGATTCACTTTTTCAATTTATAGCTTTTATATATCTGAAGCATTGGAAAAACAAAAAAAAAAATATATCATCATTGAACTCTTCTAAATTATATTTGTTCTTAAATTATGTGATTATTTAAAAGGTGATTCTCAATTTGTAATTTATAGTTTCCATTCTCTTGTTAATTAAACATTGTTTCTATTCATCAAGGTTTATTTATTAACGATCTTCATGTAGTTCTTTAGGAATTATGAGGAACACGAATGGAGTAACGCAAGAAAAAAGCTAACTCCAATGACCAGATTAGATTACATCAGCCTAAACTTTAGCCTATTGAAACGCAGCACTGCCAACTGTACTTTAGCTGTACTATTCTTAAGCATTAATAATTTAACACGTTCACTGCTACGCAAATTTCGTATTTCCTATGCTAGGAGCTGACGTTTTATTTTTTATATTTATAACATAAATGAGCAGAAATTACTTTACTTTTTATTTTTGAACCTTTCTACGTAATAATCACTAGTATTCTAAAGCGGACGCACATGTGCGTCCATAGCTCATAGGCTTAAAATTGACGTGCGAAGCACGCAATGCTCTGTGTATTGAAAATTCACCTAATACGAGGGTTGGCGTGTAATGTACTGTGCGTCGGCCGCTTCTCATAGTGTTCAGTGTCAAGCTCACATGTGCGTCCTTAGCAGTGAACGTGTTAAAGTAATCAATCAATAGATTTTTTGGGTAAGTGCTTAAATATCGTTGGGCAATTGTAGAACAAATTATCTGCAAGTGTCCTATTGCAAACTTTCTCTGAAATTGCTCCCCTAATATCTGTAATTGTTTGAACTTCTTTTAACAAAATATGCATAACATTTAGTACGTATGTCGAAATGGTTGGATGTTAATAATAATACAAATAATTGGTTTGACTTTGGAACAATACGATCCCCTAACTATTCATCGTAATTTTGTGTATTTCTTTGCTTATTTTTTTAAAATTTCAGTTAGAAATGGAATCGGTTAGTGTAGGGCATAGACACGAACGCATGACGTGGAATATCTAAAACATCTCTCATTCTAAAACACCCCATTCTAATACTAGGTAAAGTGCGTCCCCTTAGAACCTATTCAAACACAGAGGTTTAGGTCAGTAACCAAGTTTCGTAAGACTAAATGGGAATAACCCGAGTCTTAATTTGCGGTTAAGACTTGACCTCGGTTTAAATTTATGCTCACACTTTGAACTTAACGTTTATTTATCATGCCGTACGTTGTTACACACAGTACACAGTACTTATGATTTGATTACTTTGTGTAAGTATTTAGTACAAGGACTGGAGAAGAGGAAATTAGCTAAATTAGTTGAAGAATTAAGAGTTTCCTGTACTAGAGGGATTACAGCAATTTCAGTAATAGAGACTTGTGATTCGTTCACGCGTTATTACCCGGTGGTCCCTTGAACATCTGCAGGTTGTATTAATGTCAGTGCAAACATAACCTTTATTGTCAACAGCAACTATTATAACAGATGATTAGCTAAATTAGCTGATGGTTTATTTTGAAATGTAATCGTTGCCTTTATAAGACAGACTTGTTCTTTACAATAAATTATATTTAAATAAATAACTTACAGATAATTATTAATTAAAGATTTTATAAAAATTAACAGATAATTTAAAAATTTTACTCCAGTATTATTTACTTAAAAATATGTTTGGATATAAAATTAAGAATTATTACAAAAAATTAATAGAAGAAGTTAAAACTAAGCAACAAATTATAAACCTTATCTTCAAGCTTGATTTCAGACAAAAGCTGATCAAGTTTTTGTATGTCTGCATAAATTTTTGAAACTGCTTATTTGTGAAGTTTCTCTGACGAGGGATACATGTACATATAAGCTCAGCAGATTACTTGAAGTATCCTTTAAAATCTTTAATAACTGCACAATTTTATTTTATTTGTACAAACAAAAAACTTTAAACAAATTAAATAATCGGTATGATAATAAAATACCTTCACTTTAGAAAAGCACTCTGGATTTTAGCAACATTTAAGAAAGATAATGGCTATTTTTTGTCACACTTTAGGAACAGAATGAGGATTTTAGCTACACTTAAAAAGAGACTCTTAATTTTAGCAACACTTTAGGAAGGGAATGAGATTTTTTAACAACACTTAAGGAAGACAATGCTAATTTTAGAAGCACTTAGGAATAGTATGAGGATTTTAGCTACGCTTTGGAGACTGGAGATTTTAGCAACACTTTAGGAAAGGAATGGTTCAGGAACTGGCAATTTTAGCATTACTTTAGAAAAAAAAGTGGATTTTAGCAACATGTTAGGATGAGCATATCGATTTTAGCAACACTTAAGGAAGAGAATGGGGATTTTAGCGACTCCTTACACTTTAGAAAGGGATTGGGGATTTTAACGATACTTTAGGAAGGAAATGGGGATTTCAGCAACACTTAAGGAAGAAAATGGTGATTTAAGCAACACTTTAGGAAGAGAATAAGGATTTTAAATATACTTTAGAAAGAGAATGGGGATTTTAGCAACACTTTAAGAAATATCTTGAAACAACAAATAATAAACTTATTTACAAAATATAGTATGATAGCCAAATATAATTCCATTTTAAACGACACTAAATTAGACAGCATTGTAAAATGTTTATTTCTTGACACGCAAATTTATATAATACATTTATATTTAGTTCTGATTGGTGCGATATATGTGGGTTATCATTTCACAGTTTGGTCTGTTCCTGAAAAAAATTAAAGATAGACAAACAAAACTGTGACTATATATGCCAAGTCATTTGATGTAAGGACCTTCAAAGGTTAAGTACGAAACCATAGAAACTGAAAGGATATCGTTATGAATTGTGTTACTTTTGAGTGATTGAGCTGCAAAAGTGTCGGCTAATTAAGTAGTTCCCTGAGAAGTCACAGAGAGCAGCAGTGTCAGTCAATCAGTTGAAAGGTTGCAATTATCCATGATGGATACAGTTTCTCCTGCAGCCGGCAATTATACTGTGTTCACGGTAATTTCTGCAACGTCGTGAGGGAAACGTTTACAAGACATTCCTTCGTTTTTGTGTGAAGTTCTTTGTTTTATTAGCGAATTT